>JASWHU010000361.1:0-96972 GCA_030819815.1 Strix occidentalis | reverse complement strand
GAAGAGAGAGAAGGAAGAGAGAGGAGGAAGAGAGAGGAGGAAGAGAGTGCAGGAAGAGAGAGGAAGAGGATAGAGAAGGAAGAGATAGGAAGAAGAGAGAGGAGGAGGAGAGAGGAGGAGGAGAGAAAAGGAAGTGAGAGGAGTAAGAGAGAGGAGTAAGAGAGAGGAAGAGGAGAGAGGAGGAGGAGAGAGGAGGAAGAGAGAGGAGGAGGAGAGAGAAGGAAGAGAGAAGAGGAAGAGACAGGGGAAGAGAGAGGAGGAAGAGACAGGAGGAAGAAAGAGTAGGAAGAGAGAGGAGGAAGAGAGAGGAAGAGGAGAGAGAAGGAAGAGAGAGGAGGAACAGAGAGGAGGAGGAGAGAGGAAGAGGAGAGAGGTGGAGGAGAGAAGAGGAAGAGAGAGGAGGAAGAGAGAGGAAGAGGAGAGAGGAGGAAGAGAGAGGAGAAAGAGAGAGGAGGAAGAGAGAGGTTGAGGGGAGAGAAGGAAGAGAGAGGAGGGAGAGAGAGGAGGAGGAGAGAGGAGGAGGAGAGAGAAGGAAGAGAGGAGGAGAGAGAGGAGGAGAAGAGAGAGGAGGAAGAGAGAGGAGGAAGATAGAGGAGGATGTGAGAGGAGGAAGAGAGGGGAGGAAGAGAGAGGAGGAAGAGAGAGGAAGAAGATAGAGGAGGAAGTGAGAGGTGGAAGAGAGAGGAGGAAGAGAGAGGAGGAAGAGACAGAGGAAGTGAGAGGAGGAAGAGAGAGGAAGAAGAGAGTAAGAGGAGAGAGGAGGAAGAGAGAGGAGGAGGAGAGAGTAGGAGGAGAGATGAGGAAGGTAGAGGAGGAGAGAGAGGAAGAGGAGAGAGGAGAAGATAGAGGAGGAAGTGAGAGGAGGAAGAGAGAGGAGGAAGAGAGAGGAGGAGAGACAGGAGGAAGAAAGAGGAGGCAGAGAGAGGAGGAAGAGAGAGGAAGAGGAGGGAGAAGGAAGAGAGAGGAGGAAGAGAGAGGAAGAGGAGAGAGGAGAAAGAGAGAGGAGAAAGAGAGAGGAGGAAGAGAGAGGTTGAGGAGAGAGAAGGAAGAGAGAGGAGGAGAGAGAGGAGGAGGAGAGAGGAGGAGGAGAGAGAAGGAAGAGAGTGGAGGAAGAGAGAGGAGGAAGAGAGAGGAGGAAGAGAGGAGGAGGAAGATAGAGGAGGATGTGAGAGGAGGAAGAGAGAGGAGGAAGAGAGAGGAGGAAGAGAGAGGAGGAAGAGAGAGGAGGAAGAGAAAGGAGGAAGATAGAGGAGGAAGTGAGCGGAGGAAGAGAGAGGAGGAAGAGAGAGGAGGAAGAGACAGGAGGAAGAGAGAGGAGGAAGAAAGAGGAGGAAGAGAGAGGAAGAAGAGAGTAAGAGGAGAGAGGAGGAAGAGAGAGGAGGAGGAGAGAGTAGGAGGAGAGATGAGGAAGAGAGAGGAGGAAGAGAGAGGAGGAGGAGAGAGGAGGAAGATAGAGGAGGAAGTGAGAGGAGGCAGAGAGAGGAGGAGGAGAGAGGAGGAGAGAGGAGGAGGAGAGAGGAGAAAGAGAGAGGAGGAAGAGAGAGGAGGAAGAAAGAGGAGGAAGTGAGAGGAGGAAGAGAGGGGAGGAAGAGAGAGGAGGAAGAGATTGGAAGAGGAGAGAGGTGGAGGAGAGAAGAGGAAGAGAGAGGAGGAATAGAGAGGAAGAGGAGAGAGGAGGAAGAGAGAGGAGGAAGAGAGGAGTAAGAGAAAGGAAGAGGAGAGAGTAGGAAGAGACATGAGGAAGAGAGAGGAGGAAGAGAGAGGAGGAGGAGAGAGAAGGAAGAGAGAGGAGGAAGATAGAGGAGGAAGTGAGAGGAGGAAGAAAGAGTAGGAAGAGAGAAGAGGAAGAGACAGGAGGAAGAAAGACGAGGAAGAGAGAGGAGGAAGAGAGAGGAAGAGGAGAGAGAAGGAAGAGAGAGGTGGAAGAGAGAGGTGGAGGATAGAGGAGGAAGAGAGAGAAGAAAGAGAGAGGAGGAAGAGAGAGGAGGAGAGAGAGGAGGAAGAGAGAGGAGGAAGATAGAGAAGGAAGTGAGAGGAGGAAGAGAGAGGAGGAAGAGACAGGAGAAAGAGAGAGGAGCAAGAGAAAGGAAGAAGAGAGAGGAGGAAGAGAGAGTAGGAGGTGACAGGAGGAGGAGAGAGGTGAAGAGAGAGAGGACGAAGAGAGAGGAGGAAGAGAGAGGAGCAAGAGAGAGGAGGAGGAGAGAGAAGGAAGAGAGAGGAGGAAGAGAGAGAAGGAAGAGAGAGGAGGAAGAGAGAGGAGAAAGCGAGAGGAGTAAGAGAGAGGAGGAAGAGAGAGGAGGAAGAGAGAGGAGGAAGAGAGTGCAGGAAGAGAGAGGAAGAGGAGAGAGAAGGAGGAGATAGGAGGAAGAGAGAGGAGGAGAGGAGGAGAGGAGGAGGAGAGAAAAGGAAGTGAGAGGAGTAAGAGAGAGGAGTAAGAGAGAGTAGGAGGAGAGAGGAGAAGGAGAGAGGAGGAAGAGAGAGGAGGAAGAGAGAGGAAGAGGAGAGAGGAGGAGGATACAGGACGAGGAGAGATGAGGAAGAGAGAGGAGGAAGACACAGGAGTAATAGAGAGGAGGAAAGAGAGGAAAAGGAGATAGGAGGAAGAGAGAGGAGGAAGAGAGAGGAGAAGAGACAGGAGGAAGAGAGAGGAGGAAGAGAGAGGAAGAGGAGAGAGGAGGAGGAGAGAGGAGGAAGAGAGAGGGGGAAGGAGAGAGAAGGAAGAGAGAGGAGGAGGAGAGACGAGGAAGAGAGAGGAGGAGGAGCAATAAGAAAGAGAGAAGAGGAAGAGACAGGAGGAAGAGAGAGGAGGAAGAGACATGAGGAAGAGAGAGGAGGAAGAGAGAGGAGAAAGAGAGAGGAGGAAGAGAGAGGAGGAAGAGAGAGGAAGAGGAGAGAGGAGGAAGAGAGAGGAGGAAGAGAGAGGACGAAGAGAGAGGAGGAAGAGAGAGGAAGAGGTGAGAGGTGGAGGAGAGTGGTGGAAGAGAGAGGAGGAGGAGAATGGAGGAGGAGAGAGAAGGAAGAGAGAGGAGGAAGAGAGAGGAGGAATAGAGAGGAGGAAGAGAGAGGGAGAGGAAAGAGGAGGAAGAGAGAGGATGTTGAGAGAGGAGGAGGAGAGAGGAGGAAGAGAGAGGAGGAAGAGAGAGGAGGAGGAGAGAGGAGGAGGAGAGAGAAGGAAGAGAGAGGAGGAAGAGTTTAGAGGAAGAGAGAGGAGGATGACAGAGGAGAAGGAGAGAGGAGTAGAGAAAGGAGGAAGAGAGAAGAGGAAGAGAGTGAAGAGGAGAGAGGTGGAGGAGAGTAGAGGAAGAGAGAGGAGGAAGAGAGATGAAGAGGAGAGAGGAGGAAGAGAGAGGAGGAAGAGAGAGTAGTAAGAGAGAGGAAGAGGAGAGAGAAGGAAGAGAGAGGAGAAGAGAGAGGATGAGGAGAGAGGAGGAGGAGAGAGAGGGAAGAGAGAGGAGGAAAGAGAGAGGAGGAAGATAGAGGAGGAAGTGAGAGGACGAAGAGAGAGGAGGAAGAGACAGTACGAAGAAACAGGAGGAAGAGAGAGGAGGAAGAGTGAGGAAGAGGAAAGAGGAGTAAGAGAGAGGAGGAAGAGAGAGGAGTAATAGAGAGGAGGAAGAGAGAGGAAGAGGAGAGACGTGGAGGAGATAAGAGGAAGACAGAGGAGGAAGAGAGAGGAAGAGGAGAGAGAAGGAAGAGAGAGTCGGAAGAGAGAGGAGGAAGAGAGAGGAGGAGGAAAGAGGAGAAGGAGAGAGTAGGAGGAGAGAGGAGGTAGAGAGAGGAGGAGGAGAGAGGAGGAGGAGAGAGGAGGAAGAGACAGGAGGAAGAGAGAGGTGAAAGAGAGAGGAGGAAGAGAGAGGATGAGGAGAGAGAAGGAAGAGAGAGGAGGAAGAGAGAGGAGGAGGAGGAGAGGAGGAGGAGAGAGAAGGAAGAAAGTGGAGGAAGAGAGAGGAGGAAGAGAGAGGAGGAAGAGAGAGGAGGAAGATATAGGAGGAAGTGAGAGGAGGAAGAGAGAGGAGGAAGAGACAGGAGGAAGAGAGAGGAGGAACATAGAGGAGGAAGTGAGGGGAGGAAGAGAGAGGAGGACGAGAGAGAAGAGGAGAGAGGAGGAAGAGAGAGGAGGAGGAGAGAGTAGGAGGAGAGAGGAGGAAGAGAGAGGAGGAAGAGAGAGGAGGAGGAGAGAGGAGTAAGATAGAGGAGGAAGTGAGAGGAAGAAGAGAGAGGAGGAAGAGAGAGGAGGAAGAGACAGGAGGAAGAAAGAGGAGGCAGAGAGGAGGAGGAAGAGAGAGGAAGAGGAGGAGAAGGAAGAGAGAGGAGGAAGAGAGAGGAGGAGGAGAGAGGAGGAGAGGAGGAGGAGAGAGGAGAGGAGGAGAGGAGGAGGAAGAGAGAGGAGGTAGAAAGAGGAGGAAGTGAGAGGAGGAAGAGAGGGGAGGAAGAGAGAGGAGGAAGAGAGTGGAAGAGGACAGAGGTGGAGGAGAGAAGAGGAAGAGAGAGGAGAAGATCCAGGAGGAAGTGAGAGGAGGAAGAGAGAGGAGGAAGAGAGAAGAGGAAGAGACAGGAGGAAGAAAGAGGAGGAAGAGAGAGGAGGAAGAGAGAGGAAGAGGATAGAGGAGGAGGTGAGAGAAGAAAGAGAGAGGAGGAAGAGAGAGGAGGAAGAGAGAGGAGGAAGAGAGAGGAGGAAGATAGAGGAGGAAGTGAGAGGAGGAAGAGAGAGGAGGAAGAGAGAGGAGAAGAGAGAGTAGGATGTGACAGGAGGAGGAGAGAGGTGGAAGAGAGAGGACGAAGAGAGAGGAGGAAGAGAGAGGAGCAAGAGAGAGGAGGAGAGAGAGAAGGAAGAGAGAGGAGGAAGAGAGAGAAGGAAGAGAGAGGAGGAAGAGAGAGGAGGAAGAGAGTGCAGGAAGAGAGAGGAAGAGGATAGAGAAGAAGAGATAGGAAGAAGAGAGAGGAGGAGGAGAGAGGAGGAGGAGAGAAAAGGAAGTGAGAGGAGTAAGAGAGAGGAGTAAGAGAGAGGAAGAGGAAGAGAGGAGGAGGAGAGAGGAGGAAGAGAGAGGAGGAGGAGGAGAGAAGGAAGAGAGAGGAGGAGGAGAGAGGAGGAAGAGAAAGGAGGAGGAGAGATAAGAAAGAGAGAAGAGGAAGAGACAGGAGGAAGAGAGAGGAGGAAGAGACAGGAGGAAGAAAGAGTAGGAAAGAAGAGAGGAGGAGAGAGAGAGGAAGAGGAGAGAGAAGGAAGAGAGAGGAGGAACAGAGAGGAGGAGGAGAGAGGAAGAGGAGAGAGGTGGAGGAGAGAAGAGGAAGAGAGAGGAGGAAGAGAGAGGAAGAGGAGAGAGGAGGAAGAGAGAGGAGAAAGAGAGAGGAGGAAGAGAGAGGTTGAGGGGAGAGAAGGAAGAGAGAGGAGGGAGAGAGAGGAGGAGGAGAGAGGAGGAGGAGAGAGAAGGAAGAGAGTGGAGGAAGAGAGAGGAGGAAGAGAGGAGGAAGAGAGAGGAGGAAGATAGAGGAGGATGTGAGAGGAGGAAGAGAGGGGAGGAAGAGAGAGGAGGAAGAGAGAGGAAGAAGATAGAGGAGGAAGTGAGAGGTGGAAGAGAGAGGAGGAAGAGAGAGGAGGAGGAAGAGACAGGAGGAAGTGAGAGGAGGAAGAGAGAGGAAGAAGAGAGTAAGAGGAGAGAGGAGGAAGGAGAGAGGAGGAGAGAGGTAGGAGGAGAGATGAGGAAGGTAGAGGAGGAAGAGAGAGGAAGAGGAGAGAGGAGGAAGATAGAGGAGGAAGTGAGAGGAGGAAGAGAGAGGAGGAAGAGAGAGGAGGAAGAGACAGGAGGAAGAAAGAGGAGGCAGAGAGAGGAGGAAGAGAGAGGAAGAGGAGGGAGAAGGAAGAGAGAGGAGGAAGAGAGAGGAAGAGGAGAGAGGAGAAAGAGAGAGGAGAAAGAGAGAGGAGGAAGAGAGAGGTTGAGGAGAGAGAAGGAAGAGAGAGGAGGGAGAGAGAGGAGGGGAGAGAGGAGGAGGAGAGAGAAGGAAGAGAGTGGAGGAGAGAGGAGGAAGAGAGAGGAGGAAGAGAGAGGAGGAGAGATAGGAGGAGAGGAGGATGTGAGAGGAGGAAGAGAGAGGAGGAAGAGAGAGGAGGAAGAGAGAGGAGGAAGAGAGAGGAGGAAGAGAAAGGAGAAGATAGAGGAGGAAGTGAGCGGAGGAAGAGAGAGGAGGAAGAGAGAGGAGGAAGAGACAGGAGGAAGAGAGAGGAGGAAGAAAGAGGAGGAAGAGAGAGGAAGAAGAGAGTAAGAGGAGAGAGGAGGAAGAGAGAGGAGGAGGAGAGAGTAGGAGGAGAGATGAGGAAGAGAGAGGAGGAAGAGAGAGGAGGAGGAGAGAGGAGGAAGATAGAGGAGGAAGTGAGAGGAGGCAGAGAGAGGAGGAGGAGAGAGAGGAGGAGAGAGGAGGAGGAGAGAGGAGAAAGAGAGAGGAGGAAGAGAGAGGAGGAAGAAAGAGGAGGAAGTGAGAGGAGGAAGAGAGGGAGGAAGAGAGAGGAGGAAGAGATTGGAAGAGGAGAGAGGTGGAGGAGAGAAGAGGAAGAGAGAGGAGGAATAGAGAGGAAGAGGAGAGAGGAGGAAGAGAGAGGAGGAAGAGAGGAGTAAGAGAAAGGAAGAGGAGAGAGTAGGAAGAGACATGAGGAAGAGAGAGGAGGAAGAGAGAGGAGGAGGAGAGAGAAGGAAGAGAGAGGAGGAAGATAGAGGAGGAAGTGAGAGGAGGAAGAAGAGTAGGAAGAGAGAAGAGGAAGAGACAGGAGGAAGAAAGACGAGGAAGAGAGAGGAGGAAGAGAGAGGAAGAGGAGAGAGAAGGAAGAGAGAGGTGGAAGAGAGAGGTGGAGGATAGAGGAGGAAGAGAGAGAAGAAAGAGAGAGGAGGGAAGAGAGAGGAGGAAGAGAGAGGAGGAAGAGAGAGGAGGAAGATAGAGAAGGAAGTGAGAGGAGGAAGAGAGAGGAGGAAGAGACAGGAGAAAGAGAGAGGAGCAAGAGAAAGGAAGAAGAGAGAGGAGGAAGAGAGAGTAGGAGGTGACAGGAGGAGGAGAGAGGTGGAAGAGAGAGGACGAAGAGAGAGGAGGAAGAGAGAGGAGCAAGAGAGAGGAGGAGGAGAGAGAAGGAAGAGAGAGGAGGAAGAGAGAGAAGGAAGAGAGAGGAGGAAGAGAGAGGAGGAAAGCGAGAGGAGTAAGAGAGAGGAGGAAGAGAGAGGAGAAGAGAGAGGAGGAAGAGAGTGCAGGAAGAGAGAGGAAGAGGAGAGAGAAGGAGGAGATAGGAGGAAGAGAGAGGAGGAGGAGAGAGGAGGAGGAGAGAAAAGGAAGTGAGAGGAGTAAGAGAGAGGAGTAAGAGAGAGTAGGAGGAGAGAGGAGAAGGAGAGAGGAGGAAGAGAGAGGAGGAAGAGAGAGGAAGAGGAGAGAGGAGGAGGATACAGGACGAGGAGAGATGAGGAAGAGAGAGGAGGAAGACACAGGAGTAATAGAGAGGAGGAAAAGAGAGGAAAAGGAGATAGGAGGAAGAGAGAGGAGGAAGAGAGAGGGAGGAAGAGACAGGAGGAAGAGAGAGGAGGAAGAGAGAGGAAGAGGAGAGAGGAGGAGGAGGAGAGAGGAGGAAGAGAGAGGGGAAGGAGAGAGAAGGAAGAGAGAGGAGGAGGAGAGACGAGGAAGAGAGAGGAGGAGGAGCAATAAGAAAGAGAGAAGAGGAAGAGACAGGAGGAAGAGAGAGGAGGAAGAGACATGAGGAAGAGAGAGGAGGAAGAGAGAGGAGGAAAGAGAGAGGAGGAAGAGAGAGGAGAAGAGAGAGGAAGAGGAGAGAGGAGGAAGAGAGAGGAGGAAGAGAGCGGACGAAGAGAGAGGAGGAAGAGAGAGGAAGAGGAGAGAGGTGGAGGAGAGTGTGGAAGAGAGAGGAGGAGGAGAATGGAGGAGGAGAGAGAAGGAAGAGAGAGGAGGAAGAGAGAGAGGAATAGAGAGGAGGAAGAGAGAGGGAGAGGAAAGAGGAGGAAGAGAGAGGATGTTGAGAGAGGAGGAGGAGAGAGGAGGAAGAGAGAGGAGGAAGAGAGAGGAGGAGGAGAGAGGAGGAGGAGGAAGAGAAGGAAGAGAGAGGAGGAAGAGTTTAGAGGAAGAGAGAGGAGGATGACAGAGGAGAAGGAGAGAGGAGTAAGAGAAAGGAGGAAGAGAGAAGAGGAAGAGAGTGGAAGAGGAGAGAGGTGGAGGAGAGTAGAGGAAGAGAGAGGAGGAAGAGAGATGAAGAGGAGAGAGGAGGAAGAGAGAGGAGGAAGAGAGAGTAGTAAGAGAGAGGAAGAGGAGAGAGAAGGAAGAGAGAGGAGGAAGAGAGAGGATGAGGAGAGAGGAGGAGGAGAGAGAGGAAGAGAGAGGAGGAAGAGAGAGGAGGAAGATAGAGGAGGAAGTGAGAGGACGAAGAGAGAGGAGGAAGAGACAGTACGAGAAACAGGAGGAAGAGAGAGGAGGAAGAGTGAGGAAGAGGAAAGAGGAGTAAGAGAGAGGAGGAAGAGAGAGGAGTAATAGAGAGGAGGAAGAGAGAGGAAGAGGAGAGACGTGGAGGAGATAAGAGGAAGACAGAGGAGGAAGAGAGAGGAAGAGGAGAGAGAAGGAAGAGAGAGTCGGAAGAGAGAGAGGAAGAGAGAGGAGGAGGAAAGAGGAGAAGGAGAGAGTAGGAGGAGAGAGGAGGTAGAGAGAGGAGGAGGAGAGAGGAGGAGGAGAGAGGAGGAAGAGACAGGAGGAAGAGAGAGGTGAAAGAGAGAGGAGGAAGAGAGAGGATGAGGAGAGAGAAGGAAGAGAGAGGAGGAAAAGAGAGGAGGAGGAGAGAGGAGGAGGAGAGAGAAGGAAGAAAGTGGAGGAAGAGAGAGGAGGAAAGAGAGAGGAGGAAGAGAGAGGAGGAAGATATAGGAGGAAGTGAGAGAGGAAGAGAGAGGAGGAAGAGACAGGAGGAAGAGAGAGGAGGAACATAGAGAAGGAAGTGAGGGAGGAAGAGAGAGGAGGACGAGAGAGGAAGAGGAGAGAGGAGGAAGAGAGAGGAGGAGGAGAGAGTAGGAGGAGAGAGGAGGAAGAGAGAGGAGGAAGAGAGAGGAGGAGGAGAGAGTAGGAGGAGAGAGGAGGAAGAGAGAGGAGGAAGAGACAGGAGGAAGAAAGAGGAGGCAGAGAGAGGAGGAAGAGAGAGGAGGAGGAGAGAGGAGGAGAGAGGAGGAGGAGAGAGGAGGAGGAGGGAGGAGGAAGAGAGAGGAGGTAGAAAGAGGAGGAAGTGAGAGGAGGAAGAGAGGGGAGGAAGAGAGAGGAGGAAGAGAGTGAAGAGGACAGAGGTGGAGGAGAGAAGAGGAAGAGAGAGGAGGAAGATCCAGGAGGAAGTGAGAGGAGGAAGAGAGAGGAGGAAGAGAGAAGAGGAAGAGACAGGAGAAGAAAGAGAGGAAGAGAGAGGAGGAAGAGAGAGGAAGAGGATAGAGGAGGGAGGTGAGAGAGAAAGAGAGAGGAGGAAGAGAGAGGAGGAAGAGAGAGGAGGAAGATGAGAGGAGGAAGATAGAGGAGGAAGTGAGAGGAGGAAGAGAGAGGAGGAAGAGAGAGGAGGAAGAGGGAGAAGGAAGAGAGAGGAGTAAGAGAAAGGAGGAAGAGAGAGGAGAAGAGAGAGTAGGATGTGACAGGAGGAGGAGAGAGGTGGAAGAGAGAGGACGAAGAGAGAGGAGGAAGAGAGAGGAGCAAGAGAGAGGAGGAGGAGAGAGAAGGAAGAGAGAGGAGGAAGAGAGAGCAGGAAGAGAGAGGAGGAAGAGAGAGGAGGAAGAGAGTGCAGGAAGAGAGAGGAAGAGGATAGAGAAGGAAGAGATAGGAAGAAGAGAGAGGAGGAGGAGAGAGGAGGAGGAGAGAAAAGGAAGTGAGAGGAGTAAGAGAGAGGAGTAAGAGAGAGTAGGAGGAGAGAGGAGAAGGAGAGAGGAGGAGAGAGAGGAGGAAGAGAGAGGAGGAGGAGAGAGGAGTAAGATAGAGGAGGAAGTGAGAGGAAGAAGAGAGAGGAGGAAGAGAGAGGAGGAAGAGACAGGAGGAAGAAAGAGGAGGCAGAGAGAGGAGGAAGAGAGAGGAGGAGGAGAGAGGAGGAGAGAGGAGGAGGAGAGAGGAGGAGGAGGGAGGAGGAAGAGAGAGGAGGTAGAAAGAGGAGGAAGTGAGAGGAGGAAGAGAGAGGAGGAAGAGAGAGGAGGGAAGAGGGAGGAGGAAGTGAGAGGAGGTAGAGAGAGGATGAACAGACAGGAGGAAGCGAGACGACGAAGAGACAGGAGGAAGAGATAGGAGGAAGAGAGAGGAGGATGAGAGAGGAGAAGGGAGAGAGGAGTAAGAGAAGGAGGAAGAGAAAGGAGGAAGAGAGAGGAGGAAGAGAGGAGAGAGGGAGGAGAAGAGAGAGGAAGATGAAAGAGGAGGAAGAGAGAGGAGGAAGTGAGAGGAGGAAGAGAGAGGAGGAAGAGTGTGGAAGAGGAGAGAGGAGGAAGAGAGAGGAGGAAGAGAGAGGAGGAAGAGAGAGGAAGAGGAGAGATAAGGAAGAGAGAGGAGGAAGAGAGAGGAGGAGGAGAAAGGAGGAGGAGACAGAAGGAAAGGAGAGGAGGAAGAGAGAGGAGGAGGAGAGAGGAAGAGGAGAGAGGTGGAGAGAGAAGAGGTACAGAGAGGAGGAAGAGAGAGGAAGAGGAGAGAGGAGGAAGAGAGAGGAGAAAGAGAGAGGAGGAAGAGAGAGGATGAGAAGAGAGAAGGAAGAGAGAGGAGGGAGAGAGAGGAGGAGTAGAGAGGAGGAGGAGAGAGAAGGAAGAGAGTGGAGGAAGAGTGAGAGGAAGAGAGAGGAGGAAGAGAGATAAGGAAGATAGAGGAAGATGTGAGAGGAGGAAGAGAGAGGAGGAAGAGAGTAGAGGAAGAGGACAGGAGGAAGAGAGAGGAGGAAGAGAGAGGAGGAAGATAGAGGAGGAAGTGACTGGAGGAAGAGAGAGGAGGAAGAGGGTGGAGGAAGAGACAGGAGGAAGAGAGAGGAGGAAGAAAGAGGAGGAAGAGAGAGGAGGAAGAGAGAGTAAGAGGAGAGAGGAGGAAGAGAGAGGAGGAAGAGAGAGGAGGAGGAGAGAGGAGGAAGATAGAGGAGGAAGTGAGAGAGGAAGAGAGAGGAGGCAGAGAGAGGAGGAAGAGACAGGAGGAAGAAAGAGGAGGCAGGGAGAGGAGGAAGAGAGAGGAAGAGGAGGGAGAAGGAAGAGAGAGGAGGAAGAGAGAGGAGGAGAGAGAGGAGGAGAGAGGAGGAGGATAGAGGAGGAAGAGAGAGGAGGAAGTGAGAGGAAGAAGAAAGAGGAGGAAGTGAGAGGAGGAAGAGAGTGGAAGAGGAGAGAGGTGGAGGAGAGAAGAGGAAGAGAGAGGAGGAATAGAGAGGAGAGGAGAGAGGAGGAAGAGAGAGGAGGAAGAGAGAGGAGTAAGAGAGAGGAAGAGGAGAGAGAAGGAAGAGAGAGGAGGAAGAGAGAGGAGGAAGAGATAGGAGGAAGAGAAAGGAGAAGAGAGAGGAAGAGGAGAGAGGTGGAGGAGAGAAGAGGAAGAGAGAGGAGGAAGAGAGAGGAACAGGAGAGAGAAGGAAGAGAGAGGAGGAAGAGAGAGGAGGAATAGAGAGGAGGAGGAAGGAGGAGAAGGAGAGAGAAGGAAGACAGAGGAGGAAGAGAGAGGAGAAGAGAGAGGAAGAAGATAGAGGAGGAAGTGAGAGGTGGAAGAGACAGGAGGAAGAGAGAGGAGGAAGAGGGAGGAGAAGAGAGAGGAGGAAGAGAGTGGAGGAAGATAGAGGAGGAAGTGAGAGGAGGAAGAGAGAGAGGAAGAGAGAGGATGAAGAGACCGGAGGAAGAGAGAAGAGGAAGAAACAGGAGGAAGAAACAGGAGGAAGAGAGAGGAGGATGAGAGAGAAGGGAAGAGGAGTAAGAGAAAGGAGGAAGAGAGAGGAGGAAGAGAGAGGAGGAAGAGAGAGGAGGAATAGAGAGGAAGAGGAGAGAGGTGTAGGAGAGAAGAGGAAGAGAGAGGAGGAAGAGAGAGGAAAGAGGACGAGAGGAGGAAGAGAGAGGAGAAAGAGAGAGGAGGAAGAGAGAGGTTGAGGAGAGAGAACGAAGCGAGAAGACGAAGAGAGAGGAGGAAGAGAGAGGAAGAGGAGAGAGGTGGAGGAGAGTGGTGGAAGAGAGAGGAGGAGGAGAATGGAGGAGGAGAGAGAAGGAAGAGAGAGGAGGAAGAGAGAGGAGGAATAGAGAGGAGGAAGAGAGAGGGAGAGGAAAGAGGAGGAAGAGAGAGGATGTTGAGAGAGGAGGAGGAGAGAGGAGGAAGAGAGAGGAGGAAGAGAGAGGAGGAGGAGAGAGGAGGGAGGAGAGAGAAGGAAGAGAGAGGAGGAAGAGTTTAGAGGAAGAGAGAGGAGGATGACAGAGGAGAAGGAAGAGAGGGGTAAGAGAAAGGAGGAAGAGAGAAGAGGAAGAGAGTGGAAGAGGAGAGAGGTGGAGGAGAGTAGAGGAAGAGAGAGGAGGAAGAGAGATGAAGAGGAGAGAGGAGGAAGAGAGAGGAGGAAGAGAGAGTAGTAAGAGAGAGGAAGAGGAGAGAGAAGGAAGAGAGAGGAGGAAGAGAGAGGATGAGGAGAGAGGAGGAGGAGAGAGAGGGAAGAGAGAGGAGGAAGAGAGAGGAGGAAGATAGAGGAGGAAGTGAGAGGACGAAGAGAGAGGAGAAGAGACAGTACGAAGAAACAGGAGGAAGAGAGAGGAGGAAGAGTGAGGAAGAGGAAAGAGGAGTAAGAGAGAGAGGAAGAGAGAGGAGTAATAGAGAGGAGGAAGAGAGAGGAAGAGGAGAGACGTGGAGGAGATAAGAGGAAGACAGAGGAGGAAGAGAGAGGAAGAGGAGAGAGAAGGAAGAGAGAGTCGAAGAGAGAGGAGGAAGAGAGAGGAGGAGGAAAGAGGAGAAGGAGAGAGTAGGAGGAGAGAGGAGGTAGAGAGAGGAGGAGGAGAGAGGAGGAGGAGAGAGGAGGAAGAGACAGGAGGAAGAGAGAGGTGAAAGAGAGAGGAGGAAGAGAGAGGATGAGGAGAGAGAAGGAAGAGAGAGGAGGAAGAGAGAGAGGAGGAGGAGAGAGGAGGAGGAGAGAGAAGGAAGAAAGTGGAGGAAGAGAGAGGAGGAAGAGAGAGGAGGAAGAGAGAGGAGGAAGATATAGGAGGAAGTGAGAGGAGGAAGAGAGAGGAGGAAGAGACAGGAGGAAGAGAGAGGAGGAACATAGAGGAGGAAGTGAGGGGAGGAAGAGAGAGGAGGACGAGAGAGGAAGAGGAGAGAGGAGGAAGAGAGAGGAGGAGGAGAGAGTAGGAGGAGAGAGGAGGAAGAGAGAGGAGGAAGAGAGAGGAGGAGGAGAGAGGAGTAAGATAGAGGAGGAAGTGAGAGGAAGAAGAGAGAGGAGGAAGAGAGAGGAGGAAGAGACAGGAGGAGAAAGAGGAGGCAGAGAGAGGAGGAAGAGAGAGGAAGAGGAGGGAGAAGGATGAGAGAGGAGGAAGAGAGAGGAGGAGGAGAGAGGAGGAGAGAGGAGGAGGAGAGAGGAGGAGGAGGGAGGAGGAAGAGAGAGGAGGTAGAAAGAGGAGGAAGTGAGAGGAGGAAGAGAGGGGAGGAAGAGAGAGAGGAAGAGAGTGGAAGAGGACAGAGGTGGAGGAGAGAAGAGGAAGAGAGAGGAGGAAGATCCAGGAGGAAGTGAGAGAGGAGGAAGAGAGAGGAGGAAGAGAGAAGAGGAACGAGAAGACAGGAGGAAGAAGAGGAGGAAGAGAGAGGAGGAAGAGAGAGGAAGAGGATAGAGGAGGAGGTGAGAGAAGAAAGAGAGAGGAGGAGAGAGAGGAGGAAGAGAGAGGAGGAAGAGAGAGGAGGAAGATAGAGGAGGAAGTGAGAGGAGGAAGAGAGAGGAGGAAGAGAGAGGAGGAAGAGAGAGTAGGATGTGACAGGAGGAGGAGAGAGGTGGAAGAGAGAGGACGAAGAGAGAGGAGGAAGAGAGAGGAGCAAGAGAGAGGAGGAGGAGAGAGAAGGAAGAGAGAGGAGGAAGAGAGAGAGGAAGAGAGAGGAGGAAGAGAGAGGAGGAAGAGAGTGCAGGAAGAAGAGAGGAAGAGGATAGAGAAGGAAGAGATAGGAAGAAGAGAGAGGAGGAGGAGAGAGGAGGAGGAGAGAAAAGGAAGTGAGAGGAGTAAGAGAGAGGAGTAAGAGAGAGGAAGAGGAGAGAGGAGGAGGAGAGAGGAGGAAGAGAGAGGAGGAGGAGAGAGAAGGAAGAGAGAGGAGGAGGAGAGAGGAGGAAGAGAAAGGAGGAGGAGAGATAAGAAGAAGAGAGAAGAGGAAGAGACAGGAGGAAGAGAGAGGAGGAAGAGACAGGAGAAGAAAGAGTAGGAAGAGAGAGGAGGAAGAGAGAGGAAGAGGAGAGAGAAGGAAGAGAGAGGAGGAACAGAGAGGAGGAGGAGAGAGGAAGAGGAGAGAGGTGGAGGAGAGAAGAGGAAGAGAGAGGAGGAAGAGAGAGGAAGAGGAGAGAGGAGGAAGAGAGAGGAGAAAGAGAGAGGAGGAAGAGAGAGGTTGAGGGGAAGAGAAGGAGAGAGAGGAGGGAGAGAGAGGAGGAGGAGAGAGGAGGAGGAGAGAGAAGGAAGAGAGTGGAGGAAGAGAGAGGAGGAAGAGAGAGGAGGAAGAGAGAGGAGGAAGATAGAGGAGGATGTGAGAGGAGGAAGAGAGGGGAGGAAGAGAGAGGAGGAAGAGAGAGGAAGAAGATAGAGGAGGAAGTGAGAGGTGGAAGAGAGAGGAGGAAGAGAGAGGAGGAAGAGACAGGAGGAAGTGAGAGGAGAAGAGAGAGGAAGAAGAGAGTAAGAGGAGGAGAGGAGGAAGAGAGAGGAGGAGGAGAGAGTAGGAGGAGAGATGAGGAAGGTAGAGGAGGAAGAGAGAGGAAGAGGAGAGAGGAGGAAGATAGAGGAGGAAGTGAGAGGAGGAAGAGAGAGGAGGAAGAGAGAGGAGGAAGAGACAGGAGGAAGAAAGAGGAGGCAGAGAGAGGAGGAAGAGAGAGGAAGAGGAGGGAGAAGGAAGAGAGAGGAGGAAGAGAGAGGAAGAGGAAGAGGAGGAGAAAGAGAGAGGAGAAAGAGAGAGGAGGAAGAGAGAGGTTGAGGAGAGAGAAGGAAGAGAGAGGAGGGAGAGAGAGGAGGAGGAGAGAGGAGGAGGAGAGAGGAAGGAAGAGAGTGGAGGAAGAGAGAGGAGGAAGAGAGAGGAGGAAGAGAGAGGAGGAAGATAGAGGAGGATGTGAGAGGAGGAAGAGAGAGGAGGAAGAGAGAGGAGGAAGAGAGAGGAGGAAGAGAGAGGAGGAAGAGAAAGGAGGAAGATAGAGGAGGAAGTGAGCGGAGGAAGAGAGAGGAGGAAGAGAGAGGAGGAAGAGACAGGAGAGAGAGAGGAGGAAGAAAGAGGAGGAAGAGAGAGGAAGAAGAGAGTAAGAGGAGAGAGGAGGAAGAGAGAGGAGGAGGAGAGAGTAGGAGGAGAGATGAGGAAGAGAGAGGAGAAGAAGAGGAGGAGGAGAGAGGAGGAGATAGAGGAGGAAGTGAGAGGAGGCAGAGAGAGGAGAGGAGAGAGGAGGAGAGAGGAGGAGGAGAGAGGAGAAAGAGAGAGGAGGAAGAGAGAGGAGGAAGAAAGAGGAGGAAGTGAGAGGAGGAAGAGAGGGGAGGAAGAGAGAGGAGGAAGAGATTGGAAGAGGAGAGAGGTGGAGGAGAGAAGAGGAAGAGAGAGGAGGAATAGAGAGGAAGAGGAGAGAGGAGGAAGAGAGAGGAGGAAGAGAGGAGTAAGAGAAAGGAAGAGGAGAGCAGTAGGAAGAGACATGAGGAAGAGAGAGGAGGAGAGAGAGGAGGAGGAGAGAGAAGGAAGAGAGAGGAGGAAGATAGAGGAGGAAGTGAGAGGAGGAAGAAAGAGTAGGAAGAGAGAAGAGGAAGAGACAGGAGGAAGAAAGACGAGGAAGAGAGAGGAGGAAGAGAGAGGAAGAGGAGAGAGAAGGAAGAGAGAGGTGGAAGAGAGAGGTGGAGGATAGAGGAGGAAGAGAGAGAAGAAAGAGAGAGGAGGAAGAGAGAGGAGGAAGAGAGAGGAGGAAGAGAGAGGAGGAAGATAGAGAAGGAAGTGAGAGGAGGAAGAGAGAGGAGGAAGAGACAGGAGAAAGAGAGAGGAGCAAGAGAAAGGAAGAAGAGAGAGGAGGAAGAGAGAGTAGGAGGTGACAGGAGGAGGAGAGAGGTGGAAGAGAGAGGACGAAGAGAGAGGAGGAAGAGAGAGGAGCAAGAGAGAGGAGGAGGAGAGAGAAGGAAGAGAGAGGAGGAAGAGAGAGAAGGAAGAGAGAGGAGGAAGAGAGAGGAGAAAGCGAGAGGAGTAAGAGAGAGGAGGAAGAGAGAGGAGGAAGAGAGAGGAGAAGAGAGTGCAGGAAGAGAGAGGAAGAGGAGAGAGAAGGAGGAGATAGGAGGAAGAGAGAGGAGGAGGAGAGAGGAGGAGGAGAGAAAAGGAAGTGAGAGGAGTAAGAGAGAGGAGTAAGAGAGAGTAGGAGGAGAGAGGGAGAAGGAGAGAGGAGGAAGAGAGAGGAGGAAGAGAGAGGAAGAGGAGAGAGGAGGAGGATACAGGACGAGGAGAGATGAGGAAGAGAGAGGAGGAAGACACAGGAGTAATAGAGAGGAGGAAAAGAGAGGAAAAGGAGATAGGAGGAAGAGAGAGGAGGAAGAGAGAGGAGGAAGAGACAGGAGGAAGAGAGAGGAGGAAGAGAGAGGAAGAGGAGAGAGGAGGAGGAGAGAGGAGGAAGAGAGAGGGGAAGGAGAGAGAAGGAAGAGAGAGGAGGAGGAGAGACGAGGAAGAGAGAGGAGGAGGAGCAATAAGAAAGAGAGAAGAGGAAGAGACAGGAGGAAGAGAGAGGAGGAAGAGACATGAGGAAGAGAGAGGAGGAAGAGAGAGGAGAAAGAGAGAGGAGGAAGAGAGAGGAGGAAGAGAGAGGAAGAGGAGAGAGGAGGAAGAGAGAGGAGGAAGAGAGAGGACGAAGAGAGAGGAGGAAGAGAGAGGAAGAGGAGAGAGGTGGAGGAGAGTGGTGAAGAGAGAGGAGGAGGAGAATGGAGGAGGAGAGAGAGGAAGAGAGAGGAGGAAGAGAGAGGAGGAATAGAGAGGAGGAAGAGAGAGGGAGAGGAAAGAGGAGGAAGAGAGAGGATGTTGAGAGAGGAGGAGGAGAGAGGAGGAAGAGAGAGGAGGAAGAGAGAGGAGGAGGAGAGAGGAGAGGAGGAGAGAGAAGGAAGAGAGAGGAGGAAGAGTTTAGAGGAAGAGAGAGGAGGATGACAGAGGAGAAGGAGAGAGGAGTAAGAGAAAGGAGGAAGAGAGAAGAGGAAGAGAGTGGAAGAGGAGAGAGGTGGAGGAGAGTAGAGGAAGAGAGAGGAGGAAGAGAGATGAAGAGGAGAGAGGAGGAAGAGAGAGGAGGAAGAGAGAGTAGTAAGAAAGAGGAAGAGGAGAGAGAAGGAAGAGAGAGGAGGAAGAGAGAGGATGAGGAGAGAGGAGGAGGAGAGAGAGGGAAGAGAGAGGAGGAAGAGAGAGGAGGAAAGATAGAGGAGGAAGTGAGAGGACGAAGAGAGAGGAGGAAGAGACAGTACGAAGAAACAGGAGGAAGAGAGAGGAGGAAGAGTGAGGAAGAGGAAAGAGGAGGTAAGAGAGAGGAGGAAGAGAGAGGAGTAATAGAGAGGAGGAAGAGAGAGGAAGAGGAGAGACGTGGAGGAGATAAGAGGAAGACAGAGGAGGAAGAGAGAGGAAGAGGAGAGAGAAGGAAGAGAGAGTCGGAAGAGAGAGGAGGAAGAGAGAGGAGGAGGAAAGAGGAGAAGGAGAGAGTAGGAGGAGAGAGGAGGTAGAGAGAGGAGGAGGAGAGAGGAGGAGGAGAGAGGAGGAAGAGACAGGAGGAAGAGAGAGGTGAAAGAGAGAGGAGGAAGAGAGAGGATGAGGAGAGAGAAGGAAGAGAGAGGAGGAAAAGAGAGGAGGAGGAGAGAGGAGGAGGAGAGAGAAGGAAGAAAGTGGAGGAAGAGAGAGGAGGAAGAGAGAGGAGGAAGAGAGAGGAGGAAGATATAGGAGGAAGTGAGAGGAGGAAGAGAGAGGAGGAAGAGACAGGAGGAAGAGAGAGGAGGAACATAGAGAAGGAAGTGAGGGGAGGAAGAGAGAGGAGGACGAGAGAGGAAGAGGAGAGAGGAGGAAGAGAGAGGAGGAGGAGAGAGTAGGAGGAGAGAGGAGGAAGAGAGAGGAGGAAGAGAGAGGAGGAGGAGAGAGGAGTAAGATAGAGGAGGAAGTGAGAGGAAGAAGAGAGAGGAGGAAGAAAGAGGAGGCAGAGAGAGGAGGAAGAGAGAGGAGGAGGAGAGAGGAGGAGAGAGGAGGAGGAGAGAGGAGGAGGAGGGAGGAGGGAAGAGAGAGGAGGTAGAAAGAGGAGGAAGTGAGAGGAGGAAGAGAGGGGAGGAAGAGAGAGGAGGAAGAGAGTGGAAGAGGACAGAGGTGGAGGAGAGAAGAGGAAGAGAGAGGAGGAAGATCCAGGAGGAAGTGAGAGGAGGAAGAGAGAGGAGGAAGAGAGAAGAGGAAGAGACAGGAGGAAGAAAGAGGAGGAAGAGAGAGGAGGAAGAGAGAGGAAGAGGATAGAGGAGGAGGTGAGAGAAGAAGAGAGAGGAGGAAGAGAGAGGAGGAAGAGAGAGGAGGAAGAGAGAGGAGGAAGATAGAGGAGGAAGTAGAGGAGGAAGAGAGAGGAGGAAGAGAGAGGAGGAAGAGGGAGAAGGAAGAGAGAGGAGTAAGAGAAAGGAGGAAGAGAGAGGAGGAAGGAGAGAGTAGGATGTGACAGGAGGAGGAGAGAGGTGGAAGAGAGAGGACGAAGAGAGAGGAGGAAGAGAGAGGAGCAAGAGAGAGGAGGAGGAGAGAGAAGGAAGAGAGAGGAGGAAGAGAGAGCAGGAAGAGAGAGGAGGAGAGAGAGGAGGAAGAGAGTGCAGGAAGAGAGAGGAAGAGGATAGAGAAGGAAGAGATAGGAAGAAGAGAGAGGAGGAGGAGAGAGGAGGAGGAGAGAAAAGGAAGTGAGAGGAGTAAGAGAGAGGAGTAAGAGAGAGTAGGAGGAGAGAGGAGAAGGAGAGAGGAGGAAGAGAGAGGAGGAAGAGAGAGGAAGAGGAGAGAGGAGGAGGATACAGGACGAGGAGAGAGGAGGAAGAGAGAGGAGGAAGAGCCAGGAGTAATAGAGAGGAGGAAAAGAGAGGAAAAGGAGATAGGAGGAAGAGAGAGGAGGAAGAGAGAGGAGGAAGAGACAGGAGGAAGAGAGAGGAGGAAGAGAGAGGAAGAGGAGAGAGGAGGAGGAGAGAGGAGGAAGAGAGAGGAGGAGGAGAGAGAAGGAAGAGAGAGGAGGAGGAGAGAGGAGGAAGAGAAAGGAGGAGGAGAGATAAGAAAGAGAGAAGAGGAAGAGACAGGAGGAAGAGAGAGGAGGAAGAGACAGGAGGAAGAAAGAGTAGGAAGAGAGAGGAGGAAGAGAGAGGAAGAGGAGAGAGAAGGAAGAGAGAGGAGGAACAGAGAGGAGGAGGAGAGAGGAAGAGGAGAGAGGTGGAGGAGAGAAGAGGAAGAGAGAGGAGGAAGAGAGAGGAAGAGGAGAGAGGAGGAAGAGAGAGGAGAAAGAGAGAGGAGGAAGAGAGAGGTTGAGGGAGAGAAGGAAGAGAGAGGAGGGAGAGAGAGGAGGAGGAGAGAGGAGGAGGAGAGAGAAGGAAGAGAGTGGAGGAAGAGAGAGGAGGAAGAGAGAGGAGGAAGAGAGAGAGGAGGAAGATAGAGGAGGATGTGAGAGGAGGAAGAGAGGGGAGGAAGAGAGAGGAGGAAGAGAGAGGAAGAAGATAGAGGAGGAAGTGAGAGGTGGAAGAGAGAGGAGGAAGAGAGAGGAGGAAGAGACAGGAGGAAGTGAGAGGAGGAAGAGAGAGGAAGAAGAGAGTAAGAGGAGAGAGGAGGAAGAGAGAGGAGGAGGAGAGAGTAGGAGGAGAGATGAGGAAGGTAGAGGAGGAAGAGAGAGGAGGAGGAGAGAGGAGGAAGATAGAGGAGGAAGTGAGAGGAGGAAGAGAGAGGAGGAAGAGAGAGGAGGAAGAGACAGGAGAAGAAAGAGGGAGGCAGAGAGAGGAGGAAGAGAGAGGAAGAGGAGGGAGAAGGAAGAGAGAGGAGAAGAGAGAGGAAGAGGAGAGAGGAGAAAGAGAGAGGAGAAAGAGAGAGGAGGAAGAGAGAGGTTGAGGAGAGAGAAGGAAGAGAGAGGAGGGAGAGAGAGGAGGAGGAGAGAGGAGGAGGAGAGAGAAGGAAGAGAGTGGAGGAAGAGAGAGGAGGAAGAGAGAGGAGGAAGAGAGAGGGAGGAAGATAGAGGAGGATGTGAGAGGAGAAGAGAGAGGAGGAAGAGAGAGGAGGAAGAGAGAGGAGGAAGAGAGAGGAGGAAGAGAAAGGAGGAAGATAGAGGAGGAAGTGAGCGGAGGAAGAGAGAGGAGGAAGAGAGAGGAGGAAGAGACAGGAGGAAGAGAGAGGAGGAAGAAAGAGGAGGAAGAGAGAGGAAGAAGAGAGTAAGAGGAGAGAGGAGGAAGAGAGAGGAGGAGGAGAGAGTAGGAGGAGAGATGAGGAGAGAGAGGAGGAAGAGAGAGGAGGAGAGAGAGGAGGAAGATAGAGGAGGAAGTGAGAGGAGGAAGAGAGAGGAGAAGAGAGAGGAGGAAGAGACAGGAGAAGAAAGAGGAGGGAAGAGAGAGGAGGAAGAGAGAGGAAGAGAGGAGAAGAGAGAGAGGTGGAAGAGAGAGGAGTAAGAGAGAGGAAGAGGAGAGATTAGGAAGAGACATGAGGAAGAGAGAGGAGGAAGAGAGAGGAGGAAGAGAGAGAAGGAAGAGTGAGGAGGAAGATAGAAGAGGAAGTGAGAGCAGGAAGAGAGAGGAGAAGAGAGAAGAGGAAGAGACAGGAGGAAGGAAGAGGAGGAAGAGAGAGGAGGAAGAGAGAGGAAGAGGAGAGGAAGGAAGAGAGAGGTGGAAGAGAGAGGTGGAGGATAGAGGAGGAAGAGGGAGAAGAAAGAGAGGAGGAAGAGAGAGGAGGAGAGAGGAGGAGGAAGAGAGAGGAGGAAGATAGCGAAGGAAGTGAGAGGAGGAAGAGAGAGGAGGAAGAGATAGTAGGAAGAGAGAGGAGGATGAGACAGGAGAAATAGGAGTAAAGAGAAAGGAAGAAGAGAGAGGAGGAAGAGAGAGTAGGAGGTGACAGGAGGAGGAGAGAGGTGGAAGAGAGAGGACGAAGAGAGAGGAGGAAGAGAGAGGAGCAAGAGAGAGGAGGTGAAGAGAGAAGGAAGAGAGAGGAGGAGAGAGAGAAGGAAGAGAGAGGAGGAAGAGAGAGGAGAAAGAGAGAGGAGTAAGAGAGAGGAGGAAGAGAGAGGAGGAAGAGAGAGGAGGAAAGATTGCAGGAAGAGAGAGGAAGAGGAGAGAGAAGGAAGAGATAGGAGAAGAGAGAGAGGAGGAGAGAGAGGAGGAGGAGAGAAAAGGAAGTGAGAGGAGTAAGAGAGAGAAGGAAGAGAGAGCAGAAGAGAGAGGAGAAAGCGAGAGGAGTAAGAGAGAGGAGGAAGAGAAAGGAGGAAGAGAGAGGAGGAAGAGAGTGCAGGAAGAGAGAGGAACAGGAGAGAGAAGGAGGAGGCATAGGAGGAAGAGAGAGGAGGAGGAGAGAGGAGGAGGAGAGAAAAGGACGTGAGAGGAGTAAGAGAGAGGAGGAGGAGAGAAAAGGAAGTGAGAGGAGTAAGAGAGAGGAGTAAGAGAGAGTAGGAGGAGAGAGGAGAAGGAGAGAGGAGGAAGAGAGAGGAGGAAGAGAGAGGAGGAAGAGACAGGAGGAAGAGAGAGGAGGAAGAGAGAGAAGAGGAGAGAGGAGAGGAGAGAGGAGGAAGAGAGAGGGGGAGGAGAGAGAAGGAAGAGAGAGGAGGAGGAGAGAGGAGGAAGAGAGAGGAGGAGGAGCAATAAGAAAGAGAGAAGAGGAAGAGACAGGAGGAAGAGAGAGAAGGAAGAGAGAGGAGGAAGAGAGTGGAGGAAGAGAGAGGAGGAAGAGAGAGGAGGAAGAGAGAGGAGGAAGAGACAGGAGGAAGAGAGAGTAGAAAGAGACAGGAGGAAGAGACAGGAGGAAGAGAGAGGAGGATGAGAGATGAGAAGGAGAAAGGAGGAAGGGAGATAAGGAAGAGAGAGGAGGAAGAGAGAGGAGGAAGAGAGAGGAGGAAGAAAGAGGAAGAGGAGAGAGGAGGAAGAGAGAGGAGGAAGAGAGAGGAGGAGGAGAGAGGAGGAGAGAGGAAGAGGAGAGAGGAGGAAGAGAGAGGAGTAAGAGAGAGGAAGAGGAGAGATTAGGAAGAGACATGAGGAAGAGAGAGGAGGAAGAGAGAGGAGGAAGAGAGAGAAGGAAGAGAGAGGAGGACGATAGAGGAGGAAGAGAGAGGAGGAAGAGAGAGGAGGAAGAGAGAAGAGGAAGAGACAGGAGGAAGAAAGAGGAGGAAGAGAGCGTAGGAAGAGAGAGGAAGAGGAGAGAGAAGGAAGAGACAGGAGGAAGAGAGAGGAGGAGGAGAGAGGAAGAGGAGAGAGGTGGAGGAGAGAAGAGGAAGAGAGAGGAGGAAGAGAGAGGAAGAGGAGAGAGGAGGAAGAGAGAGGTGAAAGAGAGAGGAGGAAGAGAGAGGATGAGGAGAGAGGAGGAAGAGAGAGGGAGGAGGAGAGAGGAGGAGGAGAGAGAAGGAAGAAAGTGGAGGAAGAGAGAGGAGGAAGAGAGAGGAGGAGAAGAGAGAGGAGGAAGATAGAGGAGGAAGTGAGAAGAGGAAGAGAGAGGAGGAAGAGACAGGAGGAAGAGAGAGGAGGAACATAGAGGAGGAAGTGAGGGGAGGAATAGAGAGGAGAAAGAGAGAGGACGAAGAGACAGGAGGAAGAGAGAGGAGGAAGAAACAGGAGGAAGAGAAGGAGGAAGAGAGAGGAGGATGAGAGAGGAGAAGGAGAGAAGAGTAAGAGAAAGGAGTAAGAGAGAGGAGGAAGAGAGAGGAGGAAGAGAGAGAAGGAAGAGAGCGAGGAAGAGACAGGAGGAAGAGAGAGGAGGAAGAGACAGGAGGAAGAGAGAGGAGGAAGAAAGAGGAGGAAGAGAGAGGAGGAAGAGAGAGAAAGAGGAGAGAGGAGGAAGAGAGAGGAGGAGGAGAGAGTAGGAGGAGAGAGGAGGAAGAGAGAGGAGGAAGAGAGAGGAGGAGGAGAGAGGAGGAAGATAGAGGAGGAAGTGAGAGGAGGAAGAGAGAGGAGGAAGAGAGAGGAGGAAGAGACAGGAGGAAGAAAGAGGAGCAGAGAGAGGAGGAAGAGAGAGGAAGAGGAGGAGAAGGAAGAGAGAGGAGGAAGAGAGAGGAGGAGGAGAGAGGAGGAGAGAGGAGGAGGAGAGAGGAGGAAGAGGGAGGAGGAAGAGTGAGGAGGTAGAAAGAGGAGGAAGTGAGAGGAGGAAGAGAGGGGAGGAAGAGAGAGGAGTAAGAGAGTGGAAGAGGAGAGAGGTGGAGGAGAGAAGAGGAAGAGAGAGGAGGAAGAGAGAGGAAGAGGAGAGAGGAGGAAGAGAGAGGAGGAAGATCCAGGAGGAAGTGAGAGGAGGAAGAGAGAGGAGGAAGAGAGAAGAGGAAGAGACAGGAGGAAGAAAGAGGAGGAAGAGAGAGGAGGAAGAGAGGGGAAGAGGATAGAAGAGGAGGAGAGAGAAGAAAGAGAGAGGAGGAAGAGAGAGGAGGAAGAGAGAGGAGAAAGAGAGAGGAAGAAGAGAGAGGAGGAAGAGAGAGGAGGAAGAGAGAGGAGGAAGAGATTGCAGGAAGAGAGAGGAAGAGGAGAGAGAAGGAAGAGAGAGGAGGAAGAGAGAGGAGGAGGAGAGAGGAGGAGGAGAGAAAAGGAAGTGAGAGGAGTAAGAGAGAGGAGGAGGAGAGAAAAGGAAGTGAGAAGAGTAAGAGAGAGGAGTAAGAGAGAGTAGGAGGAGAGAGGAGAAGGAGAGAGGAGGAAGAGAGAGGAGGAAGAGACAGGAGAAGAGAGAGTAGAAAGAGACAGGAGGAAGAGACAGGAGGAAGAGAGAGGAGGATGAGAGATGAGAAGGAGAAAGGAGGAAGGGAGATAAGGAAGAGAGAGGAGGAAGAGAGAGGAGAGAGAGAGAGGAAGAAAGAGGAAGAGGAGAGAGGAGGAAGAGAGAGGAGGGAAGAGAGAGGACGAAGAGAGAGGAGGAAGAGAGAGGAAGAGGAGAGAGGTGGAGGAGAGTGGTGAAGAGAGAGGAGGAGGAGAGGGGAGGAGGAGAGAGGAAGGAAGAGAGAGGAGGAAGAGAGAGGAGGATAGAGAGGAGGAAGAGAGAGGGAGAGGAAAGAGGAGGAAGAGAGAGGATGTTGAGAGAGGAGGAGGAGAGAGGAGGAAGAGAGAGGAGGAAGAGAGAGGAGGAAGAGAGAGGAGGAAGATAGAGGAGGAAGTGAGCGGAGGAAGAGAGAGGAAGAAGAGAGAGTAGGAGGAGAGATGAGGAAGTGAGAGGAGGAAGGGAGAGGAGGAAGAGAGAGGAGGAGAGACAGGAGGAAGAAAGAGGAGGCAGAGAGAGGAGGAAGAGAGGAAGAGGAGGGAGAAGGAAGAGAGAGGAGGAAGAGAGAGGAGGAGGGGAGAGGAGGAGAGAGGAGGAGGAGAGAGGAGGAAGAGAGAGGAGGAAGAGAGAGGAGGAAGAAAGAGGAGGAAGTGAGAGGAGGAAGAGAGGGGAGGAAGAGAGAGGAGGAAGAGATTGGAAGAGGAGAGAGGTGGAGGAGAGAAGAGGAAGAGAGAGGAGGAAGAGAGAGGAAGAGGAGGAGAGGAGGAAGAGAGAGGAGGAAGAGAGAGGAGTAAGAGAGAGGAAGAGGAGAGATTAGGAAGAGACATGAGGAAGAGAGAGAGGAGGAAGAGAGAGAGGAGAAGAGAGAGAAGGAAGAGAGAGGAGGAAGATAGAGGAGGAAGTGAGAGGAGGAAGAGAGAGGAGGAAGAGAGAAGAGGAAGAGACAGGAGGAAGAAAGAGGAGGAAGAGAGAGGAGGAAGAGAGAGGAAGAGGAGAGAGAGAGGAAGAGAGAGGTGGAAGAGAGAGGTGGAGGATAGAGGAGGAAGAGAGAGATGAAAGAGAGAGGAGGAAGAGAGAGGAGGAAAAGAGAGAGGAGGAAGAGAGAGGAGGAAGAGATAGTAGGAAGAGAGAGGAGGATGAGACAGGAGAAAGAGAGAGGAGTAAGAGAAAGGAAGAAGAGAGAGGAGGAAGAGAGAGTAGGAGGTGACAGGAGGAGGAGAGAGGTGGAAGAGAGAGGACTGAGAGGAGGAAGAGAGAGGAGCAAGAGAGAGGAGGAGGAGAGAGAAGGAAGAGAGAGGAGGAAGAGAGAGAAGGAAGAGAGAGGAGGAAGAGAGAGGAGAAAGCGAGAGGAGTAAGAGAGAGGAGGAAGAGAAAGGAGGAAGAGAGAGGAGGAAGAGAGTGCAGGAAGAGAGAGGAACAGGAGAGAGAAGGAGGAGATAGGAGGAAGAGAGAGGAGGAGGAGAGAGGAGGAGGAGAGAAAAGGAAGTGAGAGGAGTAAGAGAGAGGAGGAGGAGAGAAAAGGAAGTGAGAGGAGTAAGAGAGAGGAGTAAGAGAGAGTAGGAGGAGAGAGGAGAAGGAGAGAGGAGGAAGAGAGAGGAGGAAGAGAGAGGAGGAAGAGACAGGAGGAAGAGAGAGGAGGAAGAGAGAGGAGGAGGAGAGAGGAGGAAGATAGAGGAGGAAGTGAGAGGAGGAAGAGAGAGGAGGAAGAGAGAGGAGGAAGAGACAGGAGGAAGAAAGAGGAGGCAGAGAGAGGAGGAAGAGAGAGGAAGAGGAGGGAGAAGGAAGAGAGAGGAGGAAGAGAGAGGAGGAGGAGAGAGGAGGAGAGAGGAGGAGGAGAGAGGAGGAAGAGAGAGGAGGAAGAGAGAGGAGGAAGAAAGAGGAGGAAGTGAGAGGAGGAAGAGAGGGGAGGAAGAGAGAGGAGGAAGAGATTGGAAGAGGAGAGAGGTGGAGGAGAGAAGAGGAAGAGAGAGGAGGAAGAGAGCGGAAGAGGAGAGAGGAGGAAGAGAGAGGAGGAAGAGAGAGGAGTAAGAGAGAGGAAGAGGAGAGATTAGGAAGAGACATGAGGAAGAGAGAGGAGGAAGAGAGAGGAGGAAGAGAGAGAAGGAAGAGAGAGGAGGAAGATAGAGGAGGAAGAGAGAGGAGGAAGAGAGAGGAGGAAGAGAGAAGAGGAAGAGACAGGAGGAAGAAAGAGGAGGAAGAGAGAGGAGGAAGAGAGAGGAAGAGGAGAGAGAAGGAAGAGAGAGGTGGAAGAGAGAGGTGGAGGATAGAGGAGGAAGAGAGAGAAGAAAGAGAGAGGAGGAAGAGAGAGGAGGAAGAGAGAGGAGGAAGAGAGAGGAGGAAGAGAGAGGAGGATGAGACAGGAGAAAGAGAGAGGAGTAAGAGAAAGGAAGAAGAGAGAGGAGGAAGAGAGAGTAGGAGGTGACAGGAGGAGGAGAGAGGTGGAAGAGAGAGGACGAAGAGAGAGGAGGAAGAGAGAGGAGCAAGAGAGAAGAGGAGGAGAGAGAAGGAAGAGAGAGGAGGAAGAGAGAGGAGGAAGAGAGAGGAGGAAGAGAGAGGAGGAAGAGAGAGGAGGAAGAGATTGCAGGAAGAGAGAGGAAGAGGAGAGAGAAGGAAGAGAGAGGAGGAAGAGAGAGGAGGAGGAGAGAGGAGGAGGAGAGAAAAGGAAGTGAGAGGAGTAAGAGAGAGAAGGAAGAGAGAGCAGGAAGAGAGAGGAGAAAGCGAGAGGAGTAAGAGAGAGGAGGAAGAGAAAGGAGGAAGAGAGAGGAGGAAGAGAGTGCAGGAAGAGAGAGGAAGAGGAGAGAGAAGAGGAGATAGGAGGAAGAGAGAGGAGGAGGAGAGAGGAGGAGGAGAGAAAAGGAAGTGAGAGGAGTAAGAGAGAGGAGGAGGAGAGAAAAGGAAGTGAGAGGAGTAAGAGAGAGGAGTAAGAGAGAGTAGGAGGAGAGAGGAGAAGGAGAGAGGAGGAAGAGAGAGGAGGAAGAGAGAGGAGGAAGAGACAGGAGGAAGAGAGAGGAGGAAGAGAGATGAAGAGGAGAGAGGAGGAGGAGAGAGGAGGAAGAGAGAGGGGGAGGAGAGAGAAGGAAGAGAGAGGAGGAAGAGAGAGGAGGAAGATAGAGGAGGAAGTGAGCGTAGGAAGAGAGAGGAGGAAGAGAGAGGAGGAAGAGACAGGAGGAAGAGAGAGGAGGAAGAAAGAGGAGGAAGAGAGAGGAAGAAGAGAGTAAGAGGAGAGAGGAGGAAGAGAGAGGAGGAGGAGAGAGTAGGAGGAGAGATGAGGAAGAGAGAGGAGGAAGAGAGAGGAGGAGGAGAGAGGAGGAAGATAGAGGAGGAAGTGAGAGGAGGAAGAGAGAGGAGGAAGAGAGAGGAGGAAGAGACAGGAGGAAGAAAGAGGAGGCAGAGAGAGGAGGAAGAGAGAGGAAGAGGAGGGAGAAGGAAGAGAGAGGAGGAAGAGAGAGGAGGAGGGAGAGGAGGAGATAGGAGGAGGAGAGAGGAGGAAGAGAGAGGAGGAAGAGAGAGGAGGAAGAAAGAGGAGGAAGTGAGAGGAGGAAGAGAGGGGAGGAAGAGAGAGGAGGAAGAGATTGGAAGAGGAGAGAGGTGGAGGAGAGAAGAGGAAGAGAGAGGAGGAAGAGAGAGGAAGAGGAGAGAGGAGGAAGAGAGAGGAGGAAGAGAGAGGAGTAAGAGAGAGGAAGAGGAGAGATTAGGAAGAGACATGAGGAAGAGAGAGGAGGAAGAGAGAGGAGGAAGAGAGAGAAGGAAGAGAGAGGAGGAAGATAGAGGAGGAAGTTAGAGCAGGAAGAGAGAGGAGGAAGAGAGAAGAGGAAGAGACAGGAGGAAGAAAGAGGAGGAAGAGAGAGGAGGAAGAGAGAGGAAGAGGAGAGAGAAGGAAGAGAGAGGTGGAAGAGAGAGGTGGAGGATAGAGGAGGAAGAGGGAGAAGAAAGAGAGAGGAGGAAGAGAGAGGAGGAGAGAGAGAGGAGGAAGAGAGAGGAGGAAGATAGCGAAGGAAGTGAGAGGAGGAAGAGAGAGGAGGAAGAGATAGTAGGAAGAGAGAGGAGGATGAGACAGGAGAAAGAGGAGGAAAGAGAAAGGAAGAAGAGAGAGGAGGAAGAGAGAGTAGGAGGTGACAGGAGGAGGAGAGAGGTGGAAGAGAGAGGACGAAGAGAGAGGAGGAAGAGAGAGGAGCAAGAGAGAGGAGGAGAAGAGAGAAGGAAGAGAGAGGAGGAAGAGAGAGAAGGAAGACAGAGGAGGAAGAGAGAGGAGAAAGAGAGAGGAGTAAGAGAGAGGAGGAAGAGAGAGGAGGAAGAGAGAGGAGGAAAGATTGCAGGAAGAGAGAGGAAGAGGAGAGTGAAGGAAGAGATAGGAGGAAGAGAGAGGAGGAGGAGAGAGGAGGAGGAGAGAAAAGGAAGTGAGAGGAGTAAGAGAGAGAAGGAAGAGAGAGCAGGAAGAGAGAGGAGAAAGCGAGAGGAGTAAGAGAGAGGAGGAAGAGAAAGGAGGAAGAGAGAGGAGGAAGAGAGTGCAGGAAGAGAGAGGAACAGGAGAGAGAAGGAGGACATAGGAGGAAGAGAGAGGAGGAGGAGAGAGGAGGAGGAGAGAAAAGGACGTGAGAGGAGTAAGAGAGAGGAGGAGGAGAGAAAAGGAAGTGAGAGGAGTAAGAGAGAGGAGTAAGAGAGAGTAGGAGGAGAGAGGAGAAGGAGAGAGGAGGAAGAGAGAGGAGGAAGAGAGAGGAGGAAGAGACAGGAGGAAGAGAGAGGAGGAAGAGAGAGGGGGAGGAGAGAGAAGGAAGAGAGAGGAGGAGGAGAGAGGAGGAAGAGAGAGGAGGAGGAGCAATAAGAAAGAGAGAAGAGGAAGAGACAGGAGGAAGAGAGAGAAGGAAGAGAGAGGAGGAAGAGAGTGGAGGAAGAGAGAGGAGGAAGAGAGAGGAGGAAGAGAGAGGAGGAAGAGACAGGAGGAAGAGACAGGAGGAAGAGACAGGAGGAAGAGACAGGAGGAAGAGAGAGGAGGATGAGAGATGAGAAGGAGAAAGGAGGAAGGGAGATAAGGAAGAGAGAGGAGGAAGAGAGAGGAGGAAGAGAGAGGAGGAAGAAAGAGGAAGAGGAGAGAGGAGGAAGAGAGAGGAGGAAGAGAGAGGAGGAGGAGAGAGGAGGAGAGAGGAAGAGGAGAGAGGAGGAAGAGAGAGGAGTAAGAGAGAGGAAGAGGAGAGATTAGGAAGAGACATGAGGAAGAGAGAGGAGGAAGAGAGAGGAGGAAGAGAGAGAAGGAAGAGAGAGGAGGACGATAGAGGAGGAAGAGAGAGGAGGAAGAGAGAGGAGGAAGAGAGAAGAGGAAGAGACAGGAGGAAGAAAGAGGAGGAAGAGAGCGTAGGAAGAGAGAGGAAGAGGAGAGAGAAGGAAGAGAGAGGAGGAAGAGAGAGGAGGAGGAGAGAGGAAGAGGAGAGAGGTGGAGGAGAGAAGAGGAAGAGAGAGGAGGAAGAGAGAGGAAGAGGAGAGAGGAGGAAGAGAGAGGTGAAAGAGAGAGGAGGAAGAGAGAGGATGAGGAGAGAGGAGGAAGAGAGAGGAGGAAGAGAGAGGAGGAGGAGAGAGGAGGAGGAGAGAGAAGGAAGAAAGTGGAGGAAGAGAGAGGAGGAAGAGAGAGGAGGAAGAGAGAGGAGGAAGAGACAGGAGGAAGAGAGAGGAGGAACATAGAGGAGGAAGTGAGGGGAGGAAGAGAGAGGAGAAAGAGAGAGGACGAAGAGACAGGAGGAAGAGAGAGGAGGAAGAAACAGGAGGAAGAGAGAGGAGGAAGAGAGAGGAGGATGAGAGAGGAGAAGGAGAGAAGAGTAAGAGAAAGGAGTAAGAGAGAGGAGGAAGAGAGAGGAGGAAGAGAGAGAAGGAAGAGAGCGGAGGAAGAGACAGGAGGAAGAGAGAGGAGGAAGAGACAGGAGGAAGAGAGAGGAGGAAGAAAGAGGAGGAAGAGAGAGGAGGAAGAGAGAGAAAGAGGAGAGAGGAGGAAGAGAGAGGAGGAGGAGAGAGTAGGAGGAGAGAGGAGGAAGAGAGAGGAGGAAGAGAGAGGAGGAGGAGAGAGGAGGAAGATAGAGGAGGAAGTGAGAGGAGGAAGAGAGAGGAGGAAGAGAGAGGAGGAAGAGACAGGAGGAAGAAAGAGGAGGCAGAGAGAGGAGGAAGAGAGAGGAAGAGGAGGGAGAAGGAAGAGAGAGGAGGAAGAGAGAGGAGGAGGAGAGAGGAGGAGAGAGGAGGAGGAGAGAGGAGGAAGAGGGAGGAGGAAGAGTGAGGAGGTAGAAAGAGGAGGAAGTGAGAGGAGGAAGAGAGGGGAGGAAGAGAGAGGAGGAAGAGAGTGGAAGAGGAGAGAGGTGGAGGAGAGAAGAGGAAGAGAGAGGAGGAAGAGAGAGGAAGAGGAGAGAGGAGGAAGAGAGAGGAGGAAGATCCAGGAGGAAGTGAGAGGAGGAAGAGAGAGGAGGAAGAGAGAAGAGGAAGAGACAGGAGGAAGAAAGAGGAGGAAGAGAGAGGAGGAAGAGAGGGGAAGAGGATAGAAGAGGAGGAGAGAGAAGAAAGAGAGAGGAGGAAGAGAGAGGAGGAAGAGAGAGGAGAAAGAGAGAGGAAGAAGAGAGAGGAGGAAGAGAGAGGAGGAAGAGAGAGGAGGAAGAGATTGCAGGAAGAGAGAGGAAGAGGAGAGAGAAGGAAGAGAGAGGAGGAAGAGAGAGGAGGAGGAAGAGAAAGGAGGAAGAGAGAGGAGGAAGAGAGTGCAGGAAGAGAGAGGAAGAGGAGAGAGAAGAGGAGATAGGAGGAAGAGAGAGGAGGAGGAGAGAGGAGGAGGAGAGAAAAGGAAGTGAGAGGAGTAAGAGAGAGGAGGAGGAGAGAAAAGGAAGTGAGAAGAGTAAGAGAGAGGAGTAAGAGAGAGTAGGAGGAGAGAGGAGAAGGAGAGAGGAGGAAGAGAGAGGAGGAAGAGAGAGGAGGAAGAGACAGGAGGAAGAGAGAGGAGGAAGAGAGATGAAGAGGAGAGAGGAGGAGGAGAGAGGAGGAAGAGAGAGGGGGAGGAGAGAGAAGGAAGAGAGAGGAGGAGGAGAGAGGAGGAAGAGAGAGGAGGAGGAGAGAAGAGGAAGAGAGAGGAGGAAGAGAGAGGAAGAGGAGAGAGGAGGAAGAGAGAGGAGAAAGAGAGAGGAGGAAGAGAGAGGTTGAGGAGAGAGAAGGAAGAGAGAGGAGGGAGAGAGAGGAGGAGGAGAGAGGAGGAGGAGAGAGAAGGAAGAGAGTGGAGGAAGAGAGAGGAGGAAGAGAGAGGAGCAAGAGAGAGGAGGAAGAGAGAGGAGGAAGAGAGAGGAGGAAGAGAGAGGAGGAAGATACAGGAGGAAGTGAGCGGAGGAAGAGAGAGGAGGAAGAGAGAGGAGGAAGAGACAGGAGGAAGAGAGAGGAGGAAGAAAGAGGAGGAAGAGAGAGGAAGAAGAGAGTAAGAGGAGAGAGGAGGAAGAGAGAGGAGGAGGAGAGAGTAGGAGGAGAGATGAGGAAGAGAGAGGAGGAAGAGAGAGGAGGAGGAGAGAGAAGGAAGATAGAGGAGGAAGAGAGAGGAGTAAGAGAGAGGAAGAGGAGAGATTAGGAAGAGACATGAGGAAGAGAGAGGAGGAAGAGAGAGGAGGAAGAGAGAGAAGGAAGAGAGAGGAGGAAGATAGAGGAGGAAGTGAGAGGAGGAAGAGAGAGGAGGAAGAGAGAAGAGGAAGAGACAGGAGGAAGAAAGAGGAGGAAGAGAGAGGAGGAAGAGAGAGGAAGAGGAGAGAGAAGGAAGAGAGAGGTGGAAGAGAGAGGTGGAGGATAGAGGAGGAAGAGAGAGAAGAAAGAGAGAGGAGGAAGAGAGAGGAGGAAGAGAGAGGAGGAAGAGAGAGGAGGAAGATAGCGAAGGAAGTGAGAGGAGGAAGAGAGAGGAGGAAGAGATAGTAGGAAGAGAGAGGAGGATGAGACAGGAGAAAGAGAGAGGAGTAAGAGAAAGGAAGAAGAGAGAGGAGGAAGAGAGAGTAGGAGGTGACAGGAGGAGGAGAGAGGTGGAAGAGAGAGGACTAAGAGAGAGGAGGAAGAGAGAGGAGCAAGAGAGAGGAGGAGGAGAGAGAAGGAAGAGAGAGGAGGAAGAGAGAGAAGGAAGAGAGAGGAGGAAGAGAGAGGAGAAAGTGAGAGGAGTAAGAGAGAGGAGGAAGAGAAAGGAGGAAGAGAGAGGAGGAAGAGAGTGCAGGAAGAGAGAGGAACAGGAGAGAGAAGGAGGAGATAGGAGGAAGAGAGAGGAGGAGGAGAGAGGAGGAGGAGAGAAAAGGAAGTGAGAGCAGTAAGAGAGAGGAGGAGGAGAGAAAAGGAAGTGAGAGGAGTAAGAGAGAGGAGTAAGAGAGAGTAGGAGGAGAGAGGAGAAGGAGAGAGGAGGAAGAGAGAGGAGGAAGAGAGAGGAGGAAGAGACAGGAGGAAGAGAGAGGAGGAAGAGAGAGGAAGAGGAGAGAGGAGGAGGAGAGAGGAGGAAGAGAGAGGGGGAGGAGAGAGAAGGAAGAGAGAGGAGGAGGAGAGAGGTGGAAGAGAGAGGAGGAGGAGCAATAAGAAAGAGAGAAGAGGAAGAGACAGGAGGAAGAGAGAGAAGGAAGAGACAGGAGGAAGAGAGTGGAGGAAGAGAGAGGAGGAAGAGAGAGGAGGAAGAGAGAGGAGGAAGAGACAGGAGGAAGAGAGAGTAGAAAGAGACAGTAGGAAGAGACAGGAGGAAGAGAGAGGAGGATGAGAGATGAGAAGGAGAAAGGAGGAAGGGAGATAAGGAAGAGAGAGGAGGAAGAGAGAGGAGGAAGAGAGAGGAGGAAGAAAGAGGAAGAGGAGAGAGGAGGAAGAGAGAGGAGGAAGAGAGAGGACGAAGAGAGAGGAGGAAGAGAGAGGAAGAGGAGAGAGGTGGAGGAGAGTGGTGGAAGAGAGAGGAGGAGGAGAGGGGAGGAGGAGAGAGAAAGAAGAGAGAGGAGGAAGAGAGAGGAGGAAGAGAGAAGAGGAAGAGACAGGAGGAAGAAAGAGGAGGAAGAGAGAGGAGGAAGAGAGGGGAAGAGGATAGAAGAGGAGGAGAGAGAAGAAAGAGAGAGGAGGAAGAGAGAGGAGGAAGAGAGAGGAGAAAGAGAGAGGAAGAAGAGAGAGGAGGAAGAGAGAGGAGGAAGAGAGAGGAGGAAGAGATTGCAGGAAGAGAGAGGAAGAGGAGAGAGAAGGAAGAGAGAGGAGGAAGAGAGAGGAGGAGGAAGAGAAAGGAGGAAGAGAGAGGAGGAAGAGAGTGCAGGAAGAGAGAGGAAGAGGAGAGAGAAGAGGAGATAGGAGGAAGAGAGAGGAGGAGGAGAGAGGAGGAGGAGAGAAAAGGAAGTGAGAGGAGTAAGAGAGAGGAGGAGGAGAGAAAAGGAAGTGAGAAGAGTAAGAGAGAGGAGTAAGAGAGAGTAGGAGGAGAGAGGAGAAGGAGAGAGGAGGAAGAGAGAGGAGGAAGAGAGAGGAGGAAGAGACAGGAGAAGAGAGAGGAGGAAGAGAGATGAAGAGGAGAGAGGAGGAGGAGAGAGGAGGAAGAGAGAGGGGGAGGAGAGAGAAGGAAGAGAGAGGAGGAGGAGAGAGGAGGAAGAGAGAGGAGGAGGAGAGAAGAGGAAGAGAGAGGAGGAAGAGAGAGGAAGAGGAGAGAGGAGGAAGAGAGAGGAGAAAGAGAGAGGAGGAAGAGAGAGGTTGAGGAGAGAGAAGGAAGAGAGAGGAGGGAGAGAGAGGAGGAGGAGAGAGGAGGAGGAGAGAGAAGGAAGAGAGTGGAGGAAGAGAGAGGAGGAAGAGAGAGGAGCAAGAGAGAGGAGAAAGAGAGAGGAGGAAGAGAGAGGAGGAAGAGAGAGGAGGAAGATACAGGAGGAAGTGAGCGGAGGAAGAGAGAGGAGGAAGAGAGAGGAGGAAGAGACAGGAGGAAGAGAGAGGAGGAAGAAAGAGGAGGAAGAGAGAGGAAGAAGAGAGTAAGAGGAGAGAGGAGGAAGAGAGAGGAGGAGGAGAGAGTAGGAGGAGAGATGAGGAAGAGAGAGGAGGAAGAGAGAGGAGGAGGAGAGAGGAGGAAGATAGAGGAGGAAGAGAGAGGAGTAAGAGAGAGGAAGAGGAGAGATTAGGAAGAGACATGAGGAAGAGAGAGGAGGAAGAGAGAGGAGGAAGAGAGAGAAGGAAGAGAGAGGAGGAAGATAGAGGAGGAAGTGAGAGGAGGAAGAGAGAGGAGGAAGAGAGAAGAGGAAGAGACAGGAGGAAGAAAGAGGAGGAAGAGAGAGGAGGAAGAGAGAGGAAGAGGAGAGAGAAGGAAGAGAGAGGTGGAAGAGAGAGGTGGAGGATAGAGGAGGAAGAGAGAGAAGAAAGAGAGAGGAGGAAGAGAGAGGAGGAAGAGAGAGGAGGAAGAGAGAGGAGGAAGATAGCGAAGGAAGTGAGAGGAGGAAGAGAGAGGAGGAAGAGATAGTAGGAAGAGAGAGGAGGATGAGACAGGAGAAAGAGAGAGGAGTAAGAGAAAGGAAGAAGAGAGAGGAGGAAGAGAGAGTAGGAGGTGACAGGAGGAGGAGAGAGGTGGAAGAGAGAGGACTAAGAGAGAGGAGGAAGAGAGAGGAGCAAGAGAGAGGAGGAGGAGAGAGAAGGAAGAGAGAGGAGGAAGAGAGAGAAGGAAGAGAGAGGAGGAAGAGAGAGGAGAAAGCGAGAGGAGTAAGAGAGAGGAGGAAGAGAAAGGAGGAAGAGAGAGGAGGAAGAGAGTGCAGGAAGAGAGAGGAACAGGAGAGAGAAGGAGGAGATAGGAGGAAGAGAGAGGAGGAGGAGAGAGGAGGAGGAGAGAAAAGGAAGTGAGAGGAGTAAGAGAGAGGAGGAGGAGAGAAAAGGAAGTGAGAGGAGTAAGAGAGAGGAGTAAGAGAGAGTAGGAGGAGAGAGGAGAAGGAGAGAGGAGGAAGAGAGAGGAGGAAGAGAGAGGAGGAAGAGACAGGAGGAAGAGAGAGGAGGAAGAGAGAGGAAGAGGAGAGAGGAGGAGGAGAGAGGAGGAAGAGAGAGGGGGAGGAGAGAGAAGGAAGAGAGAGGAGGAGGAGAGAGGAGGAAGAGAGAGGAGGAGGAGCAATAAGAAAGAGAGAAGAGGAAGAGACAGGAGGAAGAGAGAGAAGGAAGAGACAGGAGGAAGAGAGTGGAGGAAGAGAGAGGAGGAAGAGAGAGGAGGAAGAGAGAGGAGGAAGAGACAGGAGGAAGAGAGAGTAGAAAGAGACAGTAGGAAGAGACAGGAGGAAGAGAGAGGAGGATGAGAGATGAGAAGGAGAAAGGAGGAAGGGAGATAAGGAAGAGAGAGGAGGAAGAGAGAGGAGGAAGAGAGAGGAGGAAGAAAGAGGAAGAGGAGAGAGGAGGAAGAGAGAGGAGGAAGAGAGAGGACGAAGAGAGAGGAGGAAGAGAGAGGAAGAGGAGAGAGGTGGAGGAGAGTGGTGGAAGAGAGAGGAGGAGGAGAGGGGAGGAGGAGAGAGAAAGAAGAGAGAGGAGGAAGAGAGAGGAGGAAGAGAGAAGAGGAAGAGACAGGAGGAAGAAAGAGGAGGAAGAGAGAGGAGGAAGAGAGGGGAAGAGGATAGAAGAGGAGGAGAGAGAAGAAAGAGAGAGGAGGAAGAGAGAGGAGGAAGAGAGAGGAGAAAGAGAGAGGAAGAAGAGAGAGGAGGAAGAGAGAGGAGGAAGAGAGAGGAGGAAGAGATTGCAGGAAGAGAGAGGAAGAGGAGAGAGAAGGAAGAGAGAGGAGGAAGAGAGAGGAGGAGGAAGAGAAAGGAGGAAGAGAGAGGAGGAAGAGAGTGCAGGAAGAGAGAGGAAGAGGAGAGAGAAGAGGAGATAGGAGGAAGAGAGAGGAGGAGGAGAGAGGAGGAGGAGAGAAAAGGAAGTGAGAGGAGTAAGAGAGAGGAGGAGGAGAGAAAAGGAAGTGAGAAGAGTAAGAGAGAGGAGTAAGAGAGAGTAGGAGGAGAGAGGAGAAGGAGAGAGGAGGAAGAGAGAGGAGGAAGAGAGAGGAGGAAGAGACAGGAGGAAGAGAGAGGAGGAAGAGAGATGAAGAGGAGAGAGGAGGAGGAGAGAGGAGGAAGAGAGAGGGGGAGGAGAGAGAAGGAAGAGAGAGGAGGAGGAGAGAGGAGGAAGAGAGAGGAGGAGGAGAGAAGAGGAAGAGAGAGGAGGAAGAGAGAGGAAGAGGAGAGAGGAGGAAGAGAGAGGAGAAAGAGAGAGGAGGAAGAGAGAGGTTGAGGAGAGAGAAGGAAGAGAGAGGAGGGAGAGAGAGGAGGAGGAGAGAGGAGGAGGAGAGAGAAGGAAGAGAGTGGAGGAAGAGAGAGGAGGAAGAGAGAGGAGCAAGAGAGAGGAGGAAGAGAGAGGAGGAAGAGAGAGGAGGAAGAGAGAGGAGGAAGATACAGGAGGAAGTGAGCGGAGGAAGAGAGAGGAGGAAGAGAGAAGAGGAAGAGACAGGAGGAAGAGAGAGTAGGAAGAAAGAGGAGGAAGAGAGAGGAAGAAGAGAGTAAGAGGAGAAAGGAGGAAGAGAGAGGAGGAGGAGAGAGTAGGAGGAGAGATGAGGAAGAGAGAGGAGGAAGAGAGAGGAGGAGGAGAGAGGAGGAAGATAGAGGAGGAAGAGAGAGGAGTAAGAGAGAGGAAGAGGAGAGATTAGGAAGAGACATGAGGAAGAGAGAGGAGGAAGAGAGAGGAGGAAGAGAGAGAAGGAAGAGAGAGGAGGAAGATAGAGGAGGAAGTGAGAGGAGGAAGAGAGAGGAGGAAGAGAGAAGAGGAAGAGACAGGAGGAAGAAAGAGGAGGAAGAGAGAGGAGGAAGAGAGAGGAAGAGGAGAGAGAAGGAAGAGAGAGGTGGAAGAGAGAGGTGGAGGATAGAGGAGGAAGAGAGAGAAGAAAGAGAGAGGAGGAAGAGAGAGGAGGAAGAGAGAGGAGGAAGATAGCGAAGGAAGTGAGAGGAGGAAGAGAGAGGAGGAAGAGATAGTAGGAAGAGAGAGGAGGATGAGACAGGAGAAAGAGAGAGGAGTAAGAGAAAGGAAGAAGAGAGAGGAGGAAGAGAGAGTAGGAGGTGACAGGAGGAGGAGAGAGGTGGAAGAGAGAGGACTAAGAGAGAGGAGGAAGAGAGAGGAGCAAGAGAGAGGAGGAGGAGAGAGAAGGAAGAGAGAGGAGGAAGAGAGAGAAGGAAGAATGAGGAGGAAGAGAGAGGAGAAAGCGAGAGGAGTAAGAGAGAGGAGGAAGAGAAAGGAGGAAGAGAGAGGAGGAAGAGAGTGCAGGAAGAGAGAGGAACAGGAGAGAGAAGGAGGAGATAGGAGGAAGAGAGAGGAGGAGGAGAGAGGAGGAGGAGAGAAAAGGAAGTGAGAGGAGTAAGAGAGAGGAGGAGGAGAGAAAAGGAAGTGAGAGGAGTAAGAGAGAGGAGTAAGAGAGAGTAGGAGGAGAGAGGAGAAGGAGAGAGGAGGAAGAGAGAGGAGGAAGAGAGAGGAGGAAGAGACAGGAGGAAGAGAGAGGAGGAAGAGAGAGGAAGAGGAGAGAGGAGGAGGAGAGAGGAGGAAGAGAGAGGGGGAGGAGAGAGAAGGAAGAGAGAGGAGGAGGAGAGAGGAGGAAGAGAGAGGAGGAGGAGCAATAAGAAAGAGAGAAGAGGAAGAGACAGGAGGAAGAGAGAGAAGGAAGAGACAGGAGGAAGAGAGTGGAGGAAGAGAGAGGAGGAAGAGATAGGAGGAAGAGAGAGGAGGAAGAGACAGGAGGAAGAGAGAGTAGAAAGAGACAGTAGGAAGAGACAGGAGGAAGAGAGAGGAGGATGAGAGATGAGAAGGAGAAAGGAGGAAGGGAGATAAGGAAGAGAGAGGAGGAAGAGAGAGGAGGAAGAGAGAGGAGGAAGAAAGAGGAAGAGGAGAGAGGAGGAAGAGAGAGGAGGAAGAGAGAGGACGAAGAGAGAGGAGGAAGAGAGAGGAAGAGGAGAGAGGTGGAGGAGAGTGGTGGAAGAGAGAGGAGGAGGAGAGGGGAGGAGGAGAGAGAAAGAAGAGAGAGGAGGAAGAGAGAGGAGGAATAGAGAGGAGGAAGAGAGAGGGAGAGGAAAGAGGAGGAAGAGAGAGGATGTTGAGAGAGGAGGAGGAGAGAGGAGGAAGAGAGAGGAGGAAGAGAGAGGAGGAAGAGAGAGGAGGAAGATAGAGGAGGAAGTGAGCGGAGGAAGAGAGAGGAGGAAGAGAGAGTAGGAGGAGAGATGAGGAATTGAGAGGAGGAAGGGAGAGGAGGAAGAGAGAGGAGGAAGAGACAGGAGGAAGAAAGAGGAGGCAGAGAGAGGAGGAAGAGAGAGGAAGAGGAGGGAGAAGGAAGAGAGAGGAGGAAGAGAGAGGAGGAGGGGAGAGGAGGAGAGAGGAGGAGGAGAGAGGAGGAAGAGAGAGGAGGAAGAGAGAGGAGGAAGAAAGAGGAGGAAGTGAGAGGAGGAAGAGAGGGGAGGAAGAGAGAGGAGGAAGAGATTGGAAGAGGAGAGAGGTGGAGGAGAGAAGAGGAAGAGAGAGGAGGAAGAGAGAGGAAGAGGAGAGAGGAGGAAGAGAGAGGAGGAAGAGAGAGGAGTAAGAGAGAGGAAGAGGAGAGATTAGGAAGAGACATGAGGAAGAGAGAGGAGGAAGAGAGAGGAGGAAGAGAGAGAAGGAAGAGAGAGGAGGAAGATAGAGGAGGAAGTGAGAGGAGGAAGAGAGAGGAGGAAGAGAGAAGAGGAAGAGACAGGAGGAAGAAAGAGGAGGAAGAGAGAGGAGGAAGAGAGAGGAAGAGGAGAGAGAAGGAAGAGAGAGGTGGAAGAGAGAGGTGGAGGATAGAGGAGGAAGAGAGAGAAGAAAGAGAGAGGAGGAAGAGAGAGGAGGAAGAGAGAGGAGGAAGAGAGAGGAGGAAGATAGCGAAGGAAGTGAGAGGAGGAAGAGAGAGGAGGAAGAGATAGTAGGAAGAGAGAGGAGGATGAGACAGGAGAAAGAGAGAGGAGTAAGAGAAAGGAAGAAGAGAGAGGAGGAAGAGAGAGTAGGAGGTGACAGGAGGAGGAGAGAGGTGGAAGAGAGAGGACTGAGAGGAGGAAGAGAGAGGAGCAAGAGAGAGGAGGAGGAGAGAGAAGGAAGAGAGAGGAGGAAGAGAGAGAAGGAAGAGAGAGGAGGAAGAGAGAGGAGAAAGCGAGAGGAGTAAGAGAGAGGAGGAAGAGAAAGGAGGAAGAGAGAGGAGGAAGAGAGTGCAGGAAGAGAGAGGAACAGGAGAGAGAAGGAGGAGATAGGAGGAAGAGAGAGGAGGAGGAGAGAGGAGGAGGAGAGAAAAGGAAGTGAGAGGAGTAAGAGAGAGGAGTAAGAGAGAGTAGGAGGAGAGAGGAGAAGGAGAGAGGAGGAAGAGAGAGGAGGAAGAGAGAGGAGGAAGAGACAGGAGGAAGAGAGAGGAGGAAGAGAGAGGAAGAGGAGAGAGGAGGAGGAGAGAGGAGGAAGAGAGAGGGGGAGGAGAGAGAAGGAAGAGAGAGGAGGAGGAGAGAGGAGGAAGAGAGAGGAGGAGGAGCAATAAGAAAGAGAGAAGAGGAAGAGACAGGAGGAAGAGAGAGAAGGAAGAGACAGGAGGAAGAGAGTGGAGGAAGAGAGAGGAGGAAGAGAGAGGAGGAAGAGAGAGGAGGAAGAGACAGGAGGAAGAGAGAGTAGAAAGAGACAGTAGGAAGAGACAGGAGGAAGAGAGAGGAGGATGAGAGATGAGAAGGAGAAAGGAGGAAGGGAGATAAGGAAGAGAGAGGAGGAAGAGAGAGGAGGAAGAGAGAGGAGGAAGAAAGAGGAAGAGGAGAGAGGAGGAAGAGAGAGGAGGAAGAGAGAGGAAGAGGAGAGAGGTGGAGGAGAGTGGTGGAAGAGAGAGGAGGAGGAGAGGGGAGGAGGAGAGAGAAGGAAGAGAGAGGAGGAAGAGAGAGGAGGAATAGAGAGGAGGAAGAGAGAGGGAGAGGAAAGAGGAGGAAGAGAGAGGATGTTGAGAGAGGAGGAGGAGAGAGGAGGAAGAGAGAGGAGGAAGAGACAGGAGGAAGAGAGAGGAGGAAGATAGAGGAGGAAGTGAGCGGAGGAAGAGAGAGGAGGAAGAGAGAGTAGGAGGAGAGATGAGGAAGTGAGAGGAGGAAGGGAGAGGAGGAAGAGAGAGGAGGAAGAGACAGGAGGAAGAAAGAGGAGGCAGAGAGAGGAGGAAGAGAGAGGAAGAGGAGGGAGAAGGAAGAGAGAGGAGGAAGAGAGAGGAGGAGGGGAGAGGAGGAGAGGAGGAGGAGAGAGGAGGAAGAGAGAGGAGGAAGAGAGAGGAGGAAGAAAGAGGAGGAAGTGAGAGGAGGAAGAGAGGGGAGGAAGAGAGAGGAGGAAGAGATTGGAAGAGGAGAGAGGTGGAGGAGAGAAGAGGAAGAGAGAGGAGGAAGAGAGAGGAAGAGGAGAGAGGAGGAAGAGAGAGGAGGAAGAGAGAGGAGGAAGAGAGAGGAAGAGGAGAGATTAGGAAGAGACATGAGGAAGAGAGAGGAGGAAGAGAGAGGAGGAAGAGAGAGAAGGAAGAGAGAGGAGGAAGATAGAGGAGGAAGTGAGAGGAGGAAGAGAGAGGAGGAAGAGAGAAGAGGAAGAGACAGGAGGAAGAAAGAGGAGGAAGAGAGAGGAGGAAGAGAGAGGAAGAGGAGAGAGAAGGAAGAGAGAGGTGGAAGAGAGAGGTGGAGGATAGAGGAGGAAGAGAGAGAAGAAAGAGAGAGGAGGAAGAGAGAGGAGGAAGAGAGAGGAGGAAGAGAGAGGAGGAAGATAGCGAAGGAAGTGAGAGGAGGAAGAGAGAGGAGGAAGAGATAGTAGGAAGAGAGAGGAGGATGAGACAGGAGAAAGAGAGAGGAGTAAGAGAAAGGAAGAAGAGAGAGGAGGAAGAGAGTGTAGGAGGTGACAGGAGGAGGAGAGAGGTGGAAGAGAGAGGACTGAGAGGAGGAAGAGAGAGGAGCAAGAGAGAGGAGGAGGAGAGAGAAGGAAGAGAGAGGAGGAAGAGAGAGAAGGAAGAGAGAGGAGGAAGAGAGAGGAGAAAGCGAGAGGAGTAAGAGAGAGGAGGAAGAGAAAGGAGGAAGAGAGAGGAGGAAGAGAGTGCAGGAAGAGAGAGGAACAGGAGAGAGAAGGAGGAGATAGGAGGAAGAGAGAGGAGGAGGAGAGAGGAGGAGGAGAGAAAAGGAAGTGATAGGAGTAAGAGAGAGGAGGAGGAGAGAAAAGGAAGTGAGAGGAGTAAGAGAGAGGAGTAAGAGAGAGTAGGAGGAGAGAGGAGAAGGAGAGAGGAGGAAGAGAGAGGAGGAAGAGAGAGGAGGAAGAGACAGGAGGAAGAGAGAGGAGGAAGAGAGAGGAGGAGGAGAGAGGAGGAAGATAGAGGAGGAAGTGAGAGGAGGAAGAGAGAGGAGGAAGAGAGAGGAGGAAGAGACAGGAGGAAGAAAGAGGAGGCAGAGAGAGGAGGAAGAGAGAGGAAGAGGAGGGAGAAGGAAGAGAGAGGAGGAAGAGAGAGGAGGAGGAGAGAGGAGGAGAGAGGAGGAGGAGAGAGGAGGAAGAGAGAGGAGGAAGAGAGAGGAGGAAGAAAGAGGAGGAAGTGAGAGGAGGAAGAGAGGGGAGGAAGAGAGAGGAGGAAGAGATTGGAAGAGGAGAGAGGTGGAGGAGAGAAGAGGAAGAGAGAGGAGGAAGAGAGCGGAAGAGGAGAGAGGAGGAAGAGAGAGGAGGAAGAGAGAGGAGTAAGAGAGAGGAAGAGGAGAGACTAGGAAGAGACATGAGGAAGAGAGAGGAGGAAGAGAGAGGAGGAAGAGAGAGAAGGAAGAGAGAGGAGGAAGATAGAGGAGGAAGAGAGAGGAGGAAGAGAGAGGAGGAAGAGAGAAGAGGAAGAGACAGGAGGAAGAAAGAGGAGGAAGAGAGAGGAGGAAGAGAGAGGAAGAGGAGAGAGAAGGAAGAGAGAGGTGGAAGAGAGAGGTGGAGGATAGAGGAGGAAGAGAGAGAAGAAAGAGAGAGGAGGAAGACAGAGGAGGAAGAGAGAGGAGGAAGAGAGAGGAGGAAGAGAGAGGAGGATGAGACAGGAGAAAGAGAGAGGAGTAAGAGAAAGGAAGAAGAGAGAGGAGGAAGAGAGAGTAGGAGGTGACAGGAGGAGGAGAGAGGTGGAAGAGAGAGGACGAAGAGAGAGGAGGAAGAGAGAGGAGCAAGAGAGAAGAGGAGGAGAGAGAAGGAATAGAGAGGAGGAAGAGAGAGGAGGAAGAGAGAGGAGGAAGAGAGAGGAGGAAGAGAGAGGAGGAAGATAGAGGAGGAAGAGATTGCAGGAAGAGAGAGGAAGAGGAGAGAGAAGGAAGAGAGAGGAGGAAGAGAGAGGAGGAGGAGAGAGGAGGAGGAGAGAAAAGGAAGTGAGAGGAGTAAGAGAGAGAAGGAAGAGAGAGCAGGAAGAGAGAGGAGAAAGCGAGAGGAGTAAGAGAGAGGAGGAAGAGAAAGGAGGAAGAGAGAGGAAGAAGAGAGTGCAGGAAGAGAGAGGAAGAGGAGAGAGAAGAGGAGATAGGAGGAAGAGAGAGGAGGAGGAGAGAGGAGGAGGAGAGAAAAGGAAGTGAGAGGAGTAAGAGAGAGGAGGAGGAGAGAAAAGGAAGTGAGAGGAGTAAGAGAGAGGAGTAAGAGAGAGTAGGAGGAGAGAGGAGAAGGAGAGAGGAGGAAGAGAGAGGAGGAAGAGAGAGGAGGAAGAGACAGGAGGAAGAGAGAGGAGGAAGAGAGATGAAGAGGAGAGAGGAGGAGGAGAGAGGAGGAAGAGAGAGGGGGAGGAGAGAGAAGGAAGAGAGAGGAGGAAGAGAGAGGAGGAAGATAGAGGAGGAAGTGAGCGGAGGAAGAGAGAGGAGGAAGAGAGAGGAGGAAGAGACAGGAGGAAGAGAGAGGAGGAAGAAAGAGGAGGAAGAGAGAGGAAGAAGAGAGTAAGAGGAGAGAGGAGGAAGAGAGAGGAGGAGGAGAGAGTAGGAGGAGAGATGAGGAAGAGAGAGGAGGAAGAGAGAGGAGGAGGAGATAGGAGGAAGATAGAGGAGGAAGTGAGAGGAGGAAGAGAGAGGAGGAAGAGAGAGGAGGAAGAGACAGGAGGAAGAAAGAGGATGCAGAGAGAGGAGGAAGAGAGAGGAAGAGGAGGGAGAAGGAAGAGAGAGGAGGAAGAGAGAGGAGGAGGGGAGAGGAGGAGAGAGGAGGAGGAGAGAGGAGGAAGAGAGAGGAGGAAGAGAGAGTAGGAAGAAAGAGGAGGAAGTGAGAGGAGGAAGAGAGGGGAGGAAGAGAGAGGAGGAAGAGATTGGAAGAGGAGAGAGGTGGAGGAGAGAAGAGGAAGAGAGAGGAGGAAGAGAGAGGAAGAGGAGAGAGGAGGAAGAGAGAGGAGGAAGAGAGAGGAGTAAGAGAGAGGAAGAGGAGAGATTAGGAAGAGACATGAGGAAGAGAGAGGAGGAAGAGAGAGGAGGAAGAGAGAGAAGGAAGAGAGAGGAGGAAGATAGAGGAGGAAGTGAGAGCAGGAAGAGAGAGGAGGAAGAGAGAAGAGGAAGAGACAGGAGGAAGAAAGAGGAGGAAGAGAGAGGAGGAAGAGAGAGGAAGAGGAGAGAGAAGGAAGAGAGAGGTGGAAGAGAGAGGTGGAGGATAGAGGAGGAAGAGAGAGAAGAAAGAGAGAGGAGGAAGAGAGAGGAGGAAGAGAGAGGAGGAAGAGAGAGGAGGAAGATAGCGAAGGAAGTGAGAGGAGGAAGAGAGAGGAGGAAGAGATAGTAGGAAGAGAGAGGAGGATGAGACAGGAGAAAGAGGAGTAAAGAGAAAGGAAGAAGAGAGAGGAGGAAGAGAGAGTAGGAGGTGACAGGAGGAGGAGAGAGGTGGAAGAGAGAGGACGAAGAGAGAGGAGGAAGAGAGAGGAGCAAGAGAGAGGAGGAGAAGAGAGAAGGAAGAGAGAGGAGGAAGAGAGAGAAGGAAGAGAGAGGAGGAAGAGAGAGGAGGAAGAGAGAGGAAGAGGAGAGAGGAGGAGGAGAGAGGAGGAAGAGAGAGGGGGAGGAGAGAGAAGGAAGAGAGAGGAGGAGGAGAGAGGAGGAAGAGAGAGGAGGAGGAGCAATAAGAAAGAGAGAAGAGGAAGAGACAGGAGGAAGAGAGAGAAGGAAGAGAGAGGAGGAAGAGAGTGGAGGAAGAGAGAGGAGGAAGAGAGAGGAGGAAGAGAGAGGAGGAAGAGACAGGAGGAAGAGAGAGTAGAAAGAGACAGGAGGAAGAGACAGGAGGAAGAGAGAGGAGGATGAGAGATGAGAAGGAGAAAGGAGGAAGGGAGATAAGGAAGAGAGAGGAGGAAGAGAGAGGAGGAAGAGAGAGGAGGAGGAGAGAGAAGGAAGAAAGTGGAGGAAGATAGAGGAGGAAGAGAGAGGAGGAAGAGAGAGGAGGAAGAGAGAGGAGGAGGAGAGAGGAGGAGAGAGGAGGAGGAGAGAGGAGGAAGAGAGAGGAGTAAGAGAGAGGAAGAGGAGAGATTAGGAAGAGACATGAGGAAGAGAGAGGAGGAAGAGAGAGGAGGAAGAGAGAGAAGGAAGAGAGAGGAGGACGATAGAGGAGGAAGAGAGAGGAGGAAGAGAGAGGAGGAAGAGAGAAGAGGAAGAGACAGGAGGAAGAAAGAGGAGGAAGAGAGCGTAGGAAGAGAGAGGAAGAGGAGAGAGAAGGAAGAGAGAGGAGGAAGAGAGAGGAGGAGGAGAGAGGAAGAGGAGAGAGGTGGAGGAGAGAAGAGGAAGAGAGAGGAGGAAGAGAGAGGAAGAGGAGAGAGGAGGAAGAGAGAGGTGAAAGAGAGAGGAGGAAGAGAGAGGATGAGGAGAGAGGAGGAAGAGAGAGGAGGAAGAGAGAGGAGGAGGAGAGAGGAGGAGGAGAGAGAAGGAAGAAAGTGGAGGAAGAGAGAGGAGGAAGAGAGAGGAGGAAGAGAGAGGAGGAAGATAGAGGAGGAAGTGAGAAGAGGAAGAGAGAGGAGGAAGAGACAGGAGGAAGAGAGAGGAGGAACATAGAGGAGGAAGTGAGAGGAGTAAGAGAGAGGAGGAGGAGAGAAAAGGAAGTGAGAGGAGTAAGAGAGAGGAGTAAGAGAGAGTAGGAGGAGAGAGGAGAAGGAGAGAGGAGGAAGAGAGAGGAGGAAGAGAGAGGAGGAAGAGACAGGAGGAAGAGAGAGGAGGAAGAGAGATGAAGAGGAGAGAGGAGGAGGAGAGAGGAGGAAGAGAGAGGGGGAGGAGAGAGAAGGAAGAGAGAGGAGGAGGAGAGAGGAGGAAGAGAGAGGAGGAGGAGAGAAGAGGAAGAGAGAGGAGGAAGAGAGAGGAAGAGGAGAGAGGAGGAAGAGAGAGGAGAAAGAGAGAGGAGGAAGAGAGAGGTTGAGGAGAGAGAAGGAAGAGAGAGGAGGGAGAGAGAGGAGGAGGAGAGAGGAGGAGGAGAGAGAAGGAAGAGAGTGGAGGAAGAGAGAGGAGGAAGAGAGAGGAGCAAGAGAGAGGAGGAAGAGAGAGGAGGAAGAGAGAGGAGGAAGAGAGAGGAGGAAGATACAGGAGGAAGTGAGCGGAGGAAGAGAGAGGAGGAAGAGAGAGGAGGAAGAGACAGGAGGAAGAGAGAGGAGGAAGAAAGAGGAGGAAGAGAGAGGAAGAAGAGAGTAAGAGGAGAGAGGAGGAAGAGAGAGGAGGAGGAGAGAGTAGGAGGAGAGATGAGGAAGAGAGAGGAGGAAGAGAGAGGAGGAGGAGAGAGGAGGAAGATAGAGGAGGAAGAGAGAGGAGTAAGAGAGAGGAAGAGGAGAGATTAGGAAGAGACATGAGGAAGAGAGAGGAGGAAGAGAGAGGAGGAAGAGAGAGAAGGAAGAGAGAGGAGGAAGATAGAGGAGGAAGTGAGAGGAGGAAGAGAGAGGAGGAAGAGAGAAGAGGAAGAGACAGGAGGAAGAAAGAGGAGGAAGAGAGAGGAGGAAGAGAGAGGAAGAGGAGAGAGAAGGAAGAGAGAGGTGGAAGAGAGAGGTGGAGGATAGAGGAGGAAGAGAGAGAAGAAAGAGAGAGGAGGAAGAGAGAGGAGGAAGAGAGAGGAGGAAGAGAGAGGAGGAAGATAGCGAAGGAAGTGAGAGGAGGAAGAGAGAGGAGGAAGAGATAGTAGGAAGAGAGAGGAGGATGAGACAGGAGAAAGAGAGAGGAGTAAGAGAAAGGAAGAAGAGAGAGGAGGAAGAGAGAGTAGGAGGTGACAGGAGGAGGAGAGTGGTGGAAGAGAGAGGACTAAGAGAGAGGAGGAAGAGAGAGGAGCAAGAGAGAGGAGGAGGAGAGAGAAGGAAGAGAGAGGAGGAAGAGAGAGAAGGAAGAGAGAGGAGGAAGAGAGAGGAGAAAGCGAGAGGAGTAAGAGAGAGGAGGAAGAGAAAGGAGGAAGAGAGAGGAGGAAGAGAGTGCAGGAAGAGAGAGGAACAGGAGAGAGAAGGAGGAGATAGGAGGAAGAGAGAGGAGGAGGAGAGAGGAGGAGGAGAGAAAAGGAAGTGAGAGGAGTAAGAGAGAGGAGTAAGAGAGAGTAGGAGGAGAGAGGAGAAGGAGAGAGGAGGAAGAGAGAGGAGGAAGAGAGAGGAGGAAGAGACAGGAGGAAGAGAGAGGAGGAAGAGAGAGGAAGAGGAGAGAGGAGGAGGAGAGAGGAGGAAGAGAGAGGGGGAGGAGAGAGAAGGAAGAGAGAGGAGGAGGAGAGAGGAGGAAGAGAGAGGAGGAGGAGCAATAAGAAAGAGAGAAGAGGAAGAGACAGGAGGAAGAGAGAGAAGGAAGAGACAGGAGGAAGAGAGTGGAGGAAGAGAGAGGAGGAAGAGAGAGGAGGAAGAGAGAGGAGGAAGAGACAGGAGGAAGAGAGAGTAGAAAGAGACAGGAGGAAGAGACAAGAGGAAGAGAGAGGAGGATGGAGAGATGAGAAGGAGAAAGGAGGAAGGGAGATAAGGAAGAGAGAGGAGGAAGAGAGAGGAGGAAGAGAGAGGAGGAAGAAAGAGGAAGAGGAGAGAGGAGGAAGAGAGAGGAGGAAGAGAGAGGACGAAGAGAGAGGAGGAAGAGAGAGGAAGAGGAGAGAGGTGGAGGAGAGTGGTGGAAGAGAGAGGAGGAGGAGAGGGGAGGAGGAGAGAGAAGGAAGAGAGAGGAGGAAGAGAGAGGAGGAATAGAGAGGAGGAAGAGAGAGGGAGAGGAAAGAGGAGGAAGAGAGAGGATGTTGAGAGAGGAGGAGGAGAGAGGAGGAAGAGAGAGGAGGAAGAGAGAGGAGGAAGAGAGAGGAGGAAGATAGAGGAGGAAGTGAGCGGAGGAAGAGAGAGGAGGAAGAGAGAGTAGGAGGAGAGATGAGGAAGTGAGAGGAGGAAGGGAGAGGAGGAAGAGAGAGGAGGAAGAGACAGGAGGAAGAAAGAGGAGGCAGAGAGAGGAGGAAGAGAGAGGAAGAGGAGGGAGAAGGAGAGAGAGGAGGAAGAGAGAGGAGGAGGGGAGAGGAGGAGAGAGGAGGAGGAGAGAGGAGGAAGAGAGAGGAGGAAGAGAGAGGAGGAAGAAAGAGGAGGAAGTGAGAGGAGGAAGAGAGGGGAGGAAGAGAGAGGAGGAAGAGATTGGAAGAGGAGAGAGGTGGAGGAGAGAAGAGGAAGAGAGAGGAGGAAGAGAGAGGAAGAGGAGAGAGGAGGAAGAGAGAGGAGGAAGAGAGAGGAGTAAGAGAGAGGAAGAGGAGAGATTAGGAAGAGACATGAGGAAGAGAGGAGGAAGAGAGAGGAGGAAGAGAGAGAAGGAAGAGAGAGGAGGAAGATAGAGGAGGAAGTGAGAGGGAGGAAGAGAGAGGAGGAAGAGAGAAGAGGAAGAGACAGGAGGAAGAAATAGGAGGAAGAGAGAGGAGGAAGAGAGAGGAAGAGGTGAGAGAAGGAAGAGAGAGGTGGAAGAAAGAGGTGGAGGATAGTGGTGGATGAGTGGAGAAGAGAGAGGAGGAAGAGAGAGGAAGAAGAGAGAGGAGGAAGAGAGAGGAGGAAGATAGCGAAGGAAGTGAGAGGAGGAAGAGAGAGGAGGAAGAGATAGTAGGAAGAGAGAGGAGGATGAGACAGGAGAAAGAGAGAGCAGTAAGAGAAAGGAAGAAGAGAGAGAAGGAAGAGAGAGTAGGAGGTGACAGGAGGAGGAGAGAGGTGGAAGAGAGAGGACTGAGAGGAGGAAGAGAGAGGAGCAAGAGAGAGGAGGAGGAGAGAGAAGGAAGAGAGAGGAGGAAGAGAGAGAAGGAAGAGAGAGGAGGAAGAGAGAGGAGAAAGCGAGAGGAGTAAGAGAGAGGAGGAAGAGAAAGGAGGAAGAGAGAGGAGGAAGAGAGTGCAGGAAGAGAGAGGAACAGGAGAGAGTAGGAGGAGATAGGAGGAAGAGAGAGGAGGAGGAGAGAGGAGGAGGAGAGAAAAGGAAGTGAGAGGAGTAAGAGAGAGGAGGAGGAGAGAAAAGGAAGTGAGAGGAGTAAGAGAGAGGAGTAAGAGAGAGTAGGAGGAGAGAGGAGAAGGAGAGAGGAGGAAGAGAGAGGAGGAAGAGAGAGGAGGAAGAGACAGGAGGAAGAGAGAGGAGAAGAGAGAGGAAGAGGAGAGAGGAGGAGGAGAGAGGAGGAAGAGAGAGGGGGAGGAGAGAGAAGGAAGAGAGAGGAGGAGGAGAGAGGAGGAAGAGAGAGGAGGAAGAGACAGGAGGAAGAGAGAGTAGAAAGAGACAGGAGGAAGAGACAGGAGGAAGAGAGAGGAGGATGAGAGATGAGAAGGAGAAAGGAGGAAGGGAGATAAGGAAGAGAGAGGAGGAAGAGAGAGGAGGAAGAGAGAGGAGGAAGAAAGAGGAAGAGGAGAGAGGAGGAAGAGAGAGGAGGAAGAGAGAGGACGAAGAGAGAGGAGGAAGAGAGAGGAAGAGGAGAGAGGTGGAGGAGAGTGGTGGAAGAGAGAGGAGGAGGAGAGGGGAGGAGGAGAGAGAAGGAAGAGAGAGGAGGAAGAGAGAGGAGGAATAGAGAGGAGGAAGAGAGAGGGAGAGGAAAGAGGAGGAAGAGAGAGGATGTTGAGAGAGGAGGAGGTGAGAGGAGGAAGAGAGAGGAGGAAGAGAGAGGAGGAAGAGAGAGGAGGAAGATAGAGGAGGAAGTGAGCGGAGGAAGAGAGAGGAGGAAGAGAGAGGAGGAAGAGACAGGAGGAAGAGAGAGGAGGAAGAAAGAGGAGGAAGAGAGAGGAAGAAGAGAGTAAGAGGAGAGAGGAGGAAGAGAGAGGAGGAGGAGAGAGTAGGAGGAGAGATGAGGAAGAGAGAGGAGGAAGAGAGAGGAGGTGGAGAGAGGAGGAAGATAGAGGAGGAAGTGAGAGGAGGAAGAGAGAGGAGGAAGAGAGAGGAGGAAGAGACAGGAGGAAGAAAGAGGAGGCAGAGAGAGGAGGAAGAGAGAGGAAGAGGAGGGAGAAGGAAGAGAGAGGAGGAAGAGAGAGGAGGAGGAGAGAGGAGGAGAGAGGAGGAGGAGAGAGGAGGAAGAGAGAGGAGGAAGAGAGAGGAGGAAGAAAGAGGAGGAAGTGAGAGGAGGAAGAGAGGGGAGGAAGAGAGAGGAGGAAGAGATTGGAAGAGGAGAGAGGTGGAGGAGAGAAGAGGAAGAGAGAGGAGGAAGAGAGAGGAAGAGGAGAGAGGAGGAAGAGAGAGGAGGAAGAGAGAGGAGTAAGAGAGAGGAAGAGGAGAGATTAGGAAGAGACATGAGGAAGAGAGAGGAGGAAGAGAGAGGAGGAAGAGAGAGAAGGAAGAGAGAGGAGGAAGATAGAGGAGGAAGAGAGAGGAGGAGAGAGAGGAGGAAGAGAGAAGAGGAAGAGACAGGAGGAAGAAAGAGGAGGAAGAGAGCGGAGGAAGAGAGAGGAAGAGGAGAGAGAAGGAAGAGAGAGGAGGAAGAGAGAGGAGGAGGAGAGAGTAAGAGGAGAGAGGTGGAGGAGAGAAGAGGAAGAGAGAGGAGGAAGAGAGAGGAAGAGGAGAGAGGAGGAAGAGAGATGTGAAGGAGAGAGGAGGAAGAGAGAGGATGAGGAGAGAGAAGGAAGATAGAGGAGGAAGTGAGAGGAGGAAGAGAGAGGAGGAGGAGAGAGGAGGAAGAGAGAGGAGGAAGAGAGAGGAGGAAGAGAAATGAGGAAGAGAGAGTAGGAAGGGACAGGAGGAAGAGACAGGAGGAAGAGAGAGGAGGATGAGAGATGAGAAGGAGAAAGGAGGAAGGGAGATAAGGAAGAGAGAGGAGGAAGAGCAGAGGAGAAAGATAGAGGAGGAAGAGACAGGAGGAAGAGAGAGGAAGAGGAGAGAGGAGGAAGAGAGAGGAGGGTGAGAGAGGACGAAGAGAGAGGAGGAAGAGAGAGGAAGAGGAGAGAGGAGGTGGAGAGAGGAGGATGAGTGAGGAGGAAAAGAGCGGAGGAAGAGAGAGGAGGAGAGAGAGGAAGAAGAGAGAGGAAGAGGAGAGAGGAGGAGAGAGGAGGAAGAGAGGAGGAAAATAGAGGAGGAAGAGAGAGGAAGAGGAGAGAGGAGGAGGAGAGAGGAGGAAGAGAGAGGAGGAGGAGAGAGGAGAAAGAGAGAGGAGGAAGAGAGAGGAGGAGGAAAGAGGAGAAGGAGAGAGAAGGAAGAGAGAGGAGGAAGAGAGAGGAGGAAGAGAGAGGAAGAAGATAGAGGAGGAAGTGAGAGGAAGAGGAGAGAGGTGGAGGAGAGAAGAGGAAGAGAGAGGAGTAAGAGAGAGGAAGAGGAGAGAGGAGGTAGAGAGAGGATGAGGAGAGAGTAGGAGGAGACAGGAGGTAGAGAGAGGAGGAAGAGAAAGGAGGAGGAGCGAGGAGGAAGAGAGAGGAGGAAGAGAGAGGAGGAGGAGAGAGAATAAGGAGAGAGAAGGAAAGGAGAGGAGGAAGAGAGAGGAGGAAGATAGAGGAGGAAGTGAGAGGAGGAAGAGAGAGGAGGAAGAGAGAGGAGGAAGAGACAGGAGGAAGAAAGAGGAGGAAGAGAGCGGAGGAAGAGAGAGGAAGAGGAGAGAGAAGGAAGAGAGAGGAGAGAGAGAGAGGAGGAGGAGAGAGGAGGAGGAGAGAGAAGGAAGAGAGTGGAGGAAGAGAGAGGAGGAAAAGAGAGGAGGAAGAGAGAGGAGTAAGATAGAGGAGGAAGTGAGAGGAGGAAGAGAGAGGAGGAAGAGAGAGGACGAAGAGACAGGAGGAAGAGAGAGGAGGAAGAAACAGGAGGAAGAAACAGGAGGAAGAGAGAGGAGGATGAGAGAGGAGCAGGAGAGAAGAGTAAGAGAGAGGAGGAAGAGAGAGGAGGAAGAAAGAGGAGGAAGAGAGAGGAGGAAGAGAGAGGAAGAAGAGAGAGGAGGAAGAGAGAGGAAGAAGAGAGAGGAGGAAGATAGAGGAGGAATTGAGAGGAGGAAGAGAGAGGAGGAAGAGAGAGGAGGAACAGACAGGAGGAAGAAAGAGCAGGAAGAGAGAGGAGGAAGAGAGAGGAAGAGGAGAGAGGAGGAAGAGAGAGGAGGAGGAGAGAGGAGGAAGAGAGAGGAGGAAGAGAGAGGAGGAGGAGTGACTAGAGGAGAGAGGAGGAAGAGAGAGGAGGAAGAGAGAGGAGGAGGAGAGAGGAGAAGGAGAGAGAAGGAAGAGAGAGGAGGAAGAGAGAGGAGAAAGAGAGAGGAAGAAGATAGAGGAGGAAGTGAGAGTAATAAGAGAGAGGAGGAAGAGAGAGGAGGAAGAGAGAGGAGAAAGAGAGAGGAGGAAGAGAGAGGGCGAAGAGACACGAGGAAGAGAGAGGAGGAGGAGAGAGGAAGAGGAGAGAGGAGGAAGAGAGAGGAGAAAAAGAGAGGAAGAGGAGAGAGGAAGAGGAGAGAGAAGGAAGAGAGAGGAGGAAGAGAGAGCAGGAAGAGACAGGAGAAAGAGAGAGGAGGAAGAGATAGGAGGAAGAGAGAGGAGGAAGAAAGAGGAGGAAGAGAGAGGAGGAAGAGGAGAGAGGAAGAGGAGAGAGAAGGAAGAGAGAGGAGGAAGAGAGAGCAGGAAGAGAGAGGAGAAAGAGAGAGGAGGAAGAAAGAGGAGGAAGAGAGAGGAGGAAGAGAGAGGAGGAGGAGAGAGGAGGAAGAGAGAGGAGGAAGAGACAGGAGGAAGAGAGAGGAGGAGGAGAGAGAAGGAAGAGAGAGGTGGAAGAGAGAGGAGGAAGAGAGAGGAGGAAGAAAGAGGAGGAAGAGAGAGTTGGAGGAGAGAGGAGGAGGAGAGAGGAGGAATAGAGTGGAGGAAGAGAGAGGAGGAAGAGAGAGGAGGGAGGAGAGAAGAGGAAGAGAGAGGAAGAGGAGAGAGAAGGAAGAGAGAGGAGGAAGAGAGAGGAGGAGAGAGGAGGAGGAGAGAGAAGGAAGAGAGAGGAGGAAGAGAGAGGAGGAAGAGAGGGAGAGGAGAGAGAAGGAAGAGAGAGGAGGATGAGAGAGGAGGAGGAGAGAGGAGGAGGAGAGAGAAGGAAGAGAGAGGAGGAAGAGAGAGGAGGAAGAGAGAGGAGGAAGAGACAGGAGGAAGAGTTAGGAGGAAGAGAGAGGAGGAAGAGAGGAAGAGGAGAGAGAAGGAAGAGAGAGGAGGATGAGAAAGCAGGAGGAGAGAGGAGGAGGAGAGAGAAGGAAGAGAGAGGAGGAAGAGAGAGGAGGAAGAGAGAGGAGGAAGAGACAGGAGGAAGAGATAGGAGGAAGAGAGAGGAGGAAGAGAGAGGAAGAGGAGAGAGGTGGAGGAGAGAAGAGGAAGAGAGAGGAGGAGGGGAGAGTAGGAGGAGAGAGGAGGAGGAGAGAAGAGGAAGAGTGAGGAGGAATAGAGAGGAGGAAGAGAGAGGAGGAAGAGAGAGGAGGAAGAGAGAGGAGGAGAGAGTAGGAGGAGAGAGGACAAGAGAGAGGAGGAAGAGAGAGGAAGAGGAGAGAGCAGGAGGAGAGAGGAGGAAGACAGAGGAGGAGGAGAGAGGAGGAAGAGAGAGGAGGAGGAGAGAGAAGGAAGAGACAGGAGGAAGAGGGAGGAGGAAGAGAGAGGAGGAGGAGAGAGGAGGAGGAGAGAGAAGGAAAGGAGAGGAGGAAGAGAGAGGAGGAAGAGAGAGGAAGAAGATAGAGGAGGAAGTGAGAGGAGGAAAAGAGAAAAGGAAGAGAGAGGAGGAAGAGAGATGAGGAAGAAAGAGGAGGAAGAGAGAGGAGGAAGATCCAGGAGGAAGTGATTGGAGGAAGAGAGAGGAGGAAGAGAGAAGAGGAAGAGACAGGAGGGAAGAAATAGGAGGAAGAGAGAGGAGGAAGAGAGAGGAAGAGGATAGAGGAGGAGGAGAGAGAAGAAAGAGAGAGGAGGAAGAGAGAGGAGGAAGAGAGAGGAGGAAGAGAGAGGAGGAAGATAGAGGAGGAAGTGAGAGGAGGAAGAGAGAGGAGGAAGAGAGAGGAGGAAGAGGGAGAAGAAAGAGAGAGGAGTAAGAGAAAGGAGGAAGAGAGAGGAGGAAGAGAGAGTAGGATGTGACAGGAGGAGGAGAGAGGTGGAAGAGAGAGGACGAAGAGAGAGGAGGAAGAGAGAGGAGCAAGAGAGAGGAGGAGGAGAGAGAAGGAAGAGAGAGGAGGAAGAGAGAGAAGGAAGAGAGAGGAGGAAGAGAGACGAGGAAGAGAGAGGAGGAAGAGAGTGCAGGAAGAGAGAGGAAGAGGATAGAGAAGGAAGAGATAGGAAGAAGAGAGAGGAGGAGGAGAGAGGAGGAGGAGAGAAAAGGAAGTGAGAGGAGTAAGAGAGAAGAGTAAGAGAGAGTAGGAGGAGAGAGGAGAAGGAGAGAGGAGGAAGAGAGAGGAGGAAGCGATAGGAAGAGCAGAGAGGAGGAGGATACAGGACGAGGAGAGAGGAGGAAGAGAGAGGAGGAAGAGACAGGAGTAATAGAGAGGAGGAAAAGAGAGGAAAAGGAGATAGGAGGAAGAGAGAGGAGGAAGAGACAGGAGGAAGAGAGAGGAGGAAGAGAGAGGAAGAGGAGAGAGGAGGAGGAGAGAGGAGGAAGAGAGAGGAGGAGGAGAGAGAAGGAAGAGAGAGGAGGAGGAGAGAGGAGGAAGAGAGAGGAGGATGACGAGATAAGAAAGAGAGAAGAGGAAGAGAGAGGAGGAATAGAGAGGAGGAAGAGACAGGAGGAAGAGAGTTGAGGAAGAGAGAGGAGGAAGAGAGAGGAGGAAGAGAAATGAGGAAGAGAGAGTAGGAAGGACAGGAGGAAGAGACAGGAGGAAGAGAGAGGAGGATGAGAGATGAGAAGGAGAAAGGAGGAAGGGAGATAAGGAAGAGAGAGGAGGAAGAGAGAGGAGAAAGAGAGAGGAGGAAGAGACAGGAGGAAGAGAGAGGAAGAGGAGAGAGGAGGAAGAGAGAGGAGGGTGAGAGAGGACGAAGAGAGAGGAGGAAGAGAGAGGAAGAGGAGAGAGGAGGAGGAGAGAGGAGGATGAGTGAGGAGGAAAAGAGCGGAGGAAGAGAGAGGAGGAGAGAGAGGAAGAAGAGAGAGGAAGAGGAGGGAGGAGGAGAGAGGAGGAAGAGAGGAGGAAAAGAGAGGAGGAAGAGAGAGGAAGAGGAGAGAGGAGGAGGAGAGAGGAGGAAGAGAGAGGAGGAGGAGAGAGGAGAAGGAGAGAGGAGTAAGAGAAAGGAGGAAGAGAGAGGAGTAAGAGAGAGGAGGAAGAGAGAGGAAGAGGAAAGAGGAACAAGAGACAGGAGGAAGAGAGAGGAGGAAGAGAGAGGAGGAAGAGAGAGGAAGAGGAGAGAGGTGGAGGAGAGAAGAGTAAGACAGAGGAGGAAGAGACAGGAAGAGGAGAGGAAGGAAGAGAGAGGAGGAAGAGAGAGGAGAAAGAGAGAGGAGGAAGAGAGAGGAGGAGGAAAGAGGAGAAGGAGAGAGACGGAAGAGAGAGGAGGAAGAGAGAGGAGGAAGAGAGAGGAAGAAGATAGAGGAGGAAGTGAGAGGAAGAGGAGAGAGGTGGAGGAGAGAAGAGGAAGAGAGAGGAGGAAGAGAGATGAAGAGGAGAGAGGAGGTAGAGAGAGGATGAGGAGAGAGTAGGAGGAGAGAGGAGGAAGAGAGAGGAGGAAGAGAGAGGAGGAAGAGAGAGGACGAAGAGACAGGAGGAAGAGAGAGGAGGAAAAAACAGGAGGAAGAAACAGGAGGAAGAGAGAGGAGGATGAGAGAGGAGCAGGAGAGAAGAGTAAGAGAGAGGAGGAAGAGAGAGGAGGAAGAAAGAGGAGGAAGAGAGAGGAGGAAGAGAGAGGAAGAGGAGAGAGGAGGAAGAGAGAGGAAGAAGAGAGAGGAGGAAGATAGAGGAGGAAGTGAGAGGAGGAAAAGAGAGGAGGAAGAGAGAGGAGGAAGACAGAGGAGGAAGAAAGAGGAGGAAGAGAGAGGAGGAAGAGAGAGGAAGAGGAGAGAGGAGGAAGAGAGAGGAGAAAAAGAGAGGAAGAGGAGAGAGGAAGAGGAGAGAGAAGGAAGAGAGAGGAGGAAGAGAGAGCAGGAAGAGACAGGAGAAAGAGAGAGGAGGAAGAGATAGGAGGAAGAGAGAGGAGGAAGAAAGAGGAGGAAGAGAGAGGAGGAAGAGGAGAGATGAAGAGGAGAGAGAGGAAGAGAGAGGAGGAAGAGAGAGCAGGAAGAGAGCGGAGAAAGAGAGAGGAGGAAGAAAGAGGAGGAAGAGAGAGGAGGAAGATAGAGGAGGAGGAGAGAGGAGGAAGAGAGAGGAGGAAGAGACAGGAGGAAGAGAGAGGAGGAGGAGAGAGAAGGAAGAGAGAGGTGGAAGAGAGAGGAGGAAGAGAGAGGAGGAAGAAAGAGGAGGAAGAGAGAGTTGGAGGAGAGAGGAGGAGGAGAGAGGAGGAATAGAGTGGAGGAAGAGAGAGGAGGAAGAGAGAGGAGGAGAGAAGAGGAAGAGAGAGGAAGAGGAGAGAGAAGGAAGAGAGAGGAGGAAGAGAGAGGAGGAGAGAGGAGAGGAGAGAGAGAAGGAAGAGAGAGGAGGATGAGAGAGGAGGAGGAGAGAGGAGGAGGAGAGAGAAGGAAGAGAGAGGAGGAAGAGAGAGGAGGAAGAGAGAGGACGAAGAGAGAGGAGGAAGAGAGAGGAAGAGGAGAGAGGTGGAGGAGAGTGGTGGAAGAGAGAGGAGGAGGAGAGGGGAGGAGGAGAGAGAAGGAAGAGAGAGGAGGAAGAGAGAGGAGGAATAGAGAGGAGGAGAGAGAGGGAGAGGAAAGAGGAGAAGAGAGAGGATGTGAGAGAGGAGGAGGAGAGAGGAGGAAGAGAGAGGAGGAAGAGAGAGGAGGAAGAGAGAGGAGGAAGATAGAGGAGGAAGTGAGCGGAGGAAGAGAGAGGAGGAAGAGAGAGAGGAAGAGACAGGAGGAAGAGAGAGGAGGAAGAAAGAGGAGGAAGAGAGAGGAAGAAGAGAGTAAGAGGAGAGAGGAGGAAGAGAGAGGAGGAGGAGATAGTAGGAGGAGAGATGAGGAAGAGAGGAGGAGGAAGAGAGAGGAGGAGGAGAGAGGAGGAAGATAGAGGAGGAAGTGAGAGGAGGAAGAGAGAGGAGGAAGAGAGAGGAGGAAGAGACAGGAGGAAGAAAGAGGAGGCAGAGAGAGGAGGAAGAGAGAGGAAGAGGAGGGAGAAGGAAGAGAGAGGAGGAAGAGAGAGGAGGAGGAGAGAGGAGGAGAGAGGAGGAGGAGAGAGGAGGAAGAGAGAGGAGGAAGAGAGAGGAGGAAGAAAGAGGAGGAAGTGAGAGGAGGAAGAGAGGGGAGGAAGAGAGAGGAGGAAGAGATTGGAAGAGGAGAGAGGTGGAGGAGAGAAGAGGAAGAGAGAGGAGGAAGAGAGAGGAAGAGGAGAGAGGAGGAAGAGAGAGGAGGAAGAGAGAGGAGTAAGAGAGAGGAGGAGGAGAGATTAGGAAGAGACATGAGGAAGAGAGAGGAGGAAGAGAGAGGAGGAAGAGAGAGAAGGAAGAGAGAGGAGGAAGATAGAGGAGGAAGAGAGAGGAGGAAGAGAGAGGAGGAAGAGAGAAGAGGAAGAGACAGGAGGAAGAAAGAGGAGGAAGAGAGCGGAGGAAGAGAGAGGAAGAGGAGAGAGAAGGAAGAGAGAGGAGGAAGAGAGAGGAGGAGGAGAGAGGAGGAAGAGAGAGGAGGAAGAGACAGGAGGAAGAGAGAGGAGGAGGAGAGAGAAGGAAGAGAGAGGTGGAAGAGAGAGGAGGAAGAGAGAGGAGGAAGAAAGAGGAGGAAGAGAGAGTTGGAGGAGAGAGGAGGAGGAGAGAGGAGGAATAGAGTGGAGGAAGAGAGAGGAGGAAGAGAGAGGAGGAGGAGAGAAGAGGAAGAGAGAGGAAGAGGAGAGAGAAGGAAGAGAGAGGAGGAAGAGAGAGGAGGAGAGAGGAGGAGGAGAGAGAAGGAAGAGAGAGGAGGAAGAGAGAGGAGGAAGAGAGGGAGAGGAGAGAGAAGGAAGAGAGAGGAGGATGAGAGAGGAGGAGGAGAGAGGAGGAGGAGAGAGAAGGAAGAGAGAGGAGGAAGAGAGAGGAGGAAGAGAGAGGAGGAAGAGACAGGAGGAAGAGATAGGAGGAAGAGAGAGGAGGAAGAGAGGAAGAGGAGAGAGAAGGAAGAGAGAGGAGGATGAGGAAAGCAGGAGGAGAGAGGAGGAGGAGAGAGAAGGAAGAGAGAGGAGGAAGAGAGAGGAGGAAGAGAGAGGAGGAAGAGACAGGAGGAAGAGATAGGAGGAGAGAGAGGAGGAAGAGAGAGGAAGAGGAGAGAGGTGGAGGAGAGAAGAGGAAGAGAGAGGAGGAGGGGAGAGTAGGAGGAGAGAGGAGGTGGAGAGAAGAGGAAGAGTGAGGAGGAATAGAGAGGAGGAAGAGAGAGGAGGAAGAGAGAGGAGGAAGAGAGAGGAGGAGAGAGTAGGAGGAGAGAGGACCAAGAGAGAGGAGGAAGAGAGAGGAAGAGGAGAGAGCAGGAGGAGAGAGGAGGAAGACAGAGGAGGAGGAGAGAGGAGGAAGAGAGAGGAGGAGGAGAGAGAAGGAAGAGACAGGAGGAAGAGGGAGGAGGAAGAGAGAGGAGGAGGAGAGAGGAGGAGGAGAGAGAAGGAAAGGAGAGGAGGAAGAGAGAGGAGGAAGAGAGAGGAAGAAGATAGAGGAGGAAGTGAGAGGAGGAAAAGAGAAAAGGAAGAGAGAGGAGGAAGAGAGATGAGGAAGAAAGAGGAGGAAGAGAGAGGAGGAAGATCCAGGAGGAAGTGATAGGAGGAAGAGAGAGGAGGAAGAGAGAAGAGGAAGAGACAGGAGGAAGAAATAGGAGGAAGAGAGAGGAGGAAGAGAGAGGAAGAGGATAGAGGAGGAGGAGAGAGAAGAAAGAGAGAGGAGGAAGAGAGAGGAGGAAGAGAGAGGAGGAAGAGAGAGGAGGAAGATAGAGGAGGAAGTGAGAGGAGGAAGAGAGAGGAGGAAGAGAGAGGAGGAAGAGGGAGAAGAAAGAGAGAGGAGTAAGAGAAAGGAGGAAGAGAGAGGAGGAAGAGAGAGTAGGATGTGACAGGAGGAGGAGAGAGGTGGAAGAGAGAGGACGAAGAGAGAGGAGGAAGAGAGAGGAGCAAGAGAGAGGAGGAGGAGAGAGAAGGAAGAGAGAGGAGGAAGAGAGAGAAGGAAGAGAGAGGAGGAAGAGAGACGAGGAAGAGAGAGGAGGAAGAGAGTGCAGGAAGAGAGAGGAAGAGGATAGAGAAGGAAGAGATAGGAAGAAGAGAGAGGAGGAGGAGAGAGGAGGAGGAGAGAAAAGGAAGTGAGAGGAGTAAGAGAGAAGAGTAAGAGAGAGTAGGAGGAGAGAGGAGAAGGAGAGAGGAGGAAGAGAGAGGAGGAAGCGAGAGGAAGAGCAGAGAGGAGGAGGATACAGGACGAGGAGAGAGGAGGAAGAGAGAGGAGGAAGAGACAGGAGTAATAGAGAGGAGGAAAAGAGAGGAAAAGGAGATAGGAGGAAGAGAGAGGAGGAAGAGACAGGAGGAAGAGAGAGGAGGAAGAGAGAGGAAGAGGAGAGAGGAGGAGGAGAGAGGAGGAAGAGAGAGGAGGAGGAGAGAGAAGGAAGAAAGAGGAGGAGGAGAGAGGAGGAAGAGAGAGGAGGATGAGAGATAAGAAAGAGAGAAGAGGAAGAGAGAGGAGGAATAGAGAGGAGGAAGAGACAGGAGGAAGAGAGTTGAGGAAGAGAGAGGAGGAAGAGAGAGGAGGAAGAGAAATGAGGAAGAGAGAGTAGGAAGGGACAGGAGGAAGAGACAGGAGGAAGAGAGAGGAGGATGAGAGATGAGAAGGAGAAAGGAGGAAGGGAGATAAGGAAGAGAGAGGAGGAAGAGAGAGGAGAAAGAGAGAGGAGGAAGAGACAGGAGGAAGAGAGAGGAAGAGGAGAGAGGAGGAAGAGAGAGGAGGGTGAGAGAGGACGAAGAGAGAGGAGGAAGAGAGAGGAAGAGGAGAGAGGAGGAGGAGAGAGGAGGATGAGTGAGGAGGAAAAGAGCGGAGGAAGAGAGAGGAGGAGAGAGAGGAAGAAGAGAGAGGAAGAGGAGAGAGGAGGAGAGAGGAGGAAGAGAGGAGGAAAAGAGAGGAGGAAGAGAGAGGAAGAGGAGAGAGGAGGAGGAGAGAGGAGGAAGAGAGAGGAGGAGGAGAGAGGAGAAGGAGAGAGGAGTAAGAGAAAGGAGGAAGAGAGAGGAGTAAGAGAGAGGAGGAAGAGAGAGGAAGAGGAAAGAGGAACAAGAGACAGGAGGAAGAGAGAGGAGGAAGAGAGAGGAGGAAGAGAGAGGAAGAGGAGAGAGGTGGAGGAGAGAAGAGTAAGACAGAGGAGGAAGAGACAGGAAGAGGAGAGAGAAGGAAGAGAGAGGAGGAAGAGAGAGGAGAAAGAGAGAGGAGGAAGAGAGAGGAGGAGGAAAGAGGAGAAGGAGAGAGACGGAAGAGAGAGGAGGAAGAGAGAGGAGGAAGAGAGAGGAAGAAGATAGAGGAGGAAGTGAGAGGAAGAGGAGAGAGGTGGAGGAGAGAAGAGGAAGAGAGAGGAGGAAGAGAGATGAAGAGGAGAGAGGAGGTAGAGAGAGGGATGAGGAGAGAGTAGGAGGAGAGAGGAGGAAGAGAGAGGAGGAAGAGAGAGGAGGAAGAGAGAGGACGAAGAGACAGGAGGAAGAGAGAGGAGGAAAAAACAGGAGGAAGAAACAGGAGGAAGAGAGAGGAGGATGAGAGAGGAGCAGGAGAGAAGAGTAAGAGAGAGGAGGAAGAGAGAGGAGGAAGAAAGAGGAGGAAGAGAGAGGAGGAAGAGAGAGGAAGAGGAGAGAGGAGGAAGAGAGAGGAAGAAGAGAGAGGAGGAAGATAGAGGAGGAAGTGAGAGGAGGAAAAGAGAGGAGGAAGAGAGAGGAGGAAGACAGAGGAGGAAGAAAGAGGAGGAAGAGAGAGGAGGAAGAGAGAGGAAGAGGAGAGAGGAGGAAGAGAGAGGAGAAAAAGAGAGGAAGAGGAGAGAGGAAGAGGAGAGAGAAGGAAGAGAGAGGAGGAAGAGAGAGCAGGAAGAGACAGGAGAAAGAGAGAGGAGGAAGAGATAGGAGGAAGAGAGAGGAGGAAGAAAGAGGAGGAAGAGAGAGGAGGAAGAGGAGAGATGAAGAGGAGAGAGAAGGAAGAGAGAGGAGGAAGAGAGAGCAGGAAGAGAGAGGAGAAAGAGAGAGGAGGAAGAAAGAGTAGGAAGAGAGAGGAGGAAGAGAGAGGAGGAGGAGAGAGGAGGAAGAGAGAGGAGGAAGAGACAGGAGGAAGAGAGAGGAGGAGGAGAGAGAAGGAAGAGAGAGGTGGAAGAGAGAGGAGGAAGAGAGAGGAGGAAGAAAGAGGAGGAAGAGAGAGTTGGAGGAGAGAGGAGGAGGAGAGAGGAGGAATAGAGTGGAGGAAGAGAGAGGAGGAAGAGAGAGGAGGAGGAGAGAAGAGGAAGAGAGAGGAAGAGGAGACAGAAGGAAGAGAGAGGAGGAAGAGAGAGGAGGAGAGAGGAGGAGGAGAGAGAAGGAAGAGAGAGGAGGATGAGAGAGGAGGAGGAGAGAGGAGGAGGAGAGAGAAGGAAGAGAGAGGAGGAAGAGAGAGGAGGAAGAGAGAGGAAGAGGAGAGAGGTGGAGGAGAGTGGTGGAAGAGAGAGGAGGAGGAGAGGGGAGGAGGAGAGAGAAGGAAGAGAGAGGAGGAAGAGAGAGGAGGAATAGAGAGGAGGAAGAGAGAGGGAGAGGAAAGAGGAGGAAGAGAGAGGATGTTGAGAGAGGAGGAGGAGAGAGGAGGAAGAGAGAGGAGGAAGAGAGAGGAGGAAGAGAGAGGAGGAAGATAGAGGAGGAAGTGAGCGGAGGAAGAGAGAGGAGGAAGAGAGAGGAGGAAGAGACAGGAGGAAGAGAGAGGAGGAAGAAAGAGGAGGAAGAGAGAGGAAGAAGAGAGTAAGAGGAGAGAGGAGGAAGAGAGAGGAGGAGGAGAGAGTAGGAGGAGAGATGAGGAAGAGAGAGGAGGAAGAGAGAGGAGGAGGAGAGAGGAGGAAGATAGAGGAGGAAGTGAGAGGAGGAAGAGAGAGGAGGAAGAGAGAGGAGGAAGAGACAGGAGGAAGAAAGAGGAGGCAGAGAGAGGAGGAAGAGAGAGGAAGAGGAGGGAGAAGGAAGAGAGAGGAGGAAGAGAGAGGAGGAGGAGAGAGGAGGAGAGAGGAGGAGGAGAGAGGAGGAAGAGAGAGGAGGAAGAGAGAGGAGGAAGAAAGAGGAGGAAGTGAGAGGAGGAAGAGAGGGGAGGAAGAGAGAGGAGGAAGAGATTGGAAGAGGAGAGAGGTGGAGGAGAGAAGAGGAAGAGAGAGGAGGAAGAGAGAGGAAGAGGAGAGAGGAGGAAGAGAGAGGAGGAAGAGAGAGGAGTAAGAGAGAGGAAGAGGAGAGATTAGGAAGAGACATGAGGAAGAGAGAGGAGGAAGAGAGAGGAGGAAGAGAGAGAAGGAAGAGAGAGGAGGAAGATAGAGGAGGAAGAGAGAGGAGGAAGAGAGAGGAGGAAGAGAGAAGAGGAAGAGACAGGAGGAAGAAAGAGGAGGAAGAGAGCGGAGGAAGAGAGAGGAAGAGGAGAGAGAAGGAAGAGAGAGGAGGAAGAGAGAGGAGGAGGAGAGCGTAAGAGGAGAGAGGTGGAGGAGAGAAGAGGAAGAGAGAGGAGGAAGAGAGAGGAAGAGGAGAGAGGAGGAAGAGAGATGTGAAAGAGAGAGGAGGAAGAGAGAGGATGAGGAGAGAGAAGGAAGATAGAGGAGGAAGTGAGAGGAGGAAGAGAGAGGAGGAGGAGAGAGGAAGAAGAGAGAGGAGGAAGAGAGAGGAGGAAGAGAAATGAGGAAGAGAGAGTAGGAAGGGACAGGAGGAAGAGACAGGAGGAAGAGAGAGGAGGATGAGAGATGAGAAGGAGAAAGGAGGAAGGGAGATAAGGAAGAGAGAGGAGGAAGAGAGAGGAGAAAGAGAGAGGAGGAAGAGACAGGAGGAAGAGAGAGGAAGAGGAGAGAGGAGGAAGAGAGAGGAGGGTGAGAGAGGACGAAGAGAGAGGAGGAAGAGAGAGGAAGAGGAGAGAGGAGGAGGAGAGAGGAGGGTGAGTGAGGAGGAAAAGAGCGGAGGAAGAGAGAGGAGGAGAGAGAGGAAGAAGAGAGAGGAAGAGGAGAGAGGAGGAGAGAGGAGGAAGAGAGGAGGAAAAGAGAGGAGGAAGAGAGAGGAAGAGGAGAGAGGAGGAGGAGAGAGGAGGAAGAGAGAGGAGGAGGAGAGAGGAGAAAGAGAGAGGAGGAAGAGAGAGGAGGAGGAAAGAGGAGAAGGAGAGAGAAGGAAGAGAGAGGAGGAAGAGAGAGGAGGAAGAGAGAGGAAGAAGATAGAGGAGGAAGTGAGAGGAAGAGGAGAGAGGTGGAGCAGAGAAGAGGAAGAGAGAGGAGTAAGAGAGAGGAAGAGGAGAGAGGAGGTAGAGAGAGGATGAGGAGAGAGTAGGAGGAGAGAGGAGGTAGAGAGAGGAGGAAGAGAAAGGAGGAGGAGAGAGGAGGAAGAGAGAGGAGGAAGAGAGAGGAGGAGGAGAGAGAAGAAGGAGAGAGAAGGAAAGGAGAGGAGGAAGAGAGAGGAGGAAGATAGAGGAGGAAGTGAGAGGAGGAAGAGAGAGGAGGAAGAGAGAGGAGGAAGAGACAGGAGGAAGAAAGAGGAGGAAGAGAGCGGAGGAAGAGAGAGGAAGAGGAGAGAGAAGGAAGAGAGAGGAGAGAGAGAGGAGGAGGAGAGAGGAGGAGGAGAGAGAAGGAAGAGAGTGGAGGAAGAGAGAGGAGGAAACGGAGGAGGAAGAGAGAGGAGTAAGATAGAGGAGGAAGTGAGAGGAGGAAGAGAGAGGAGGAAGAGAGAGGACGAAGAGACAGGAGGAAGAGAGAGGAGGAAGAAACAGGAGGAAGAAACAGGAGGAAGAGAGAGGAGGATGAGAGAGGAGCAGGAGAGAAGAGTAAGAGAGAGGAGGAAGAGAGAGGAGGAAGAAAGAGGAGGAAGAGAGAGGAGGAAGAGAGAGGAAGAGGAGAGAGGAGGAAGAGAGAGGAGGAATTGAGAGGAGGAAGAGAGAGGAGGAAGAGAGAGGAGGAACAGACAGGAGGAAGAAAGAGCAGGAAGAGAGAGGAGGAAGAGAGAGGAAGAGGAGAGAGGAGGAAGAGAGAGGAGGAGGAGAGAGGAGGAAGAGAGAGGAGGAGGAGTGACTAGAGGAGAGAGGAGGAAGAGAGAGGAGGAAGAGAGAGGAGGAGGAGAGAGGAGAAGGAGAGAGAAGGAAGAGAGAGGAGGAAGAGAGAGGAGAAAGAGAGAGGAAGAAGATAGAGGAGGAAGTGAGAGTAATAAGAGAGAGGAGGAAGAGAGAGGAGGAAGAGAGAGGAGAAAGAGAGAGGAGGAAGAGAGAGGGCGAAGAGACACGAGGAAGAGAGAGGAGGAGGAGAGAGGAAGAGGAGAGAGGAGGAAGAGAGAGGAGAAAAAGAGAGGAAGAGGAGAGAGGAAGAGGAGAGAGAAGGAAGAGAGAGGAGGAAGAGAGAGCAGGAAGAGACAGGAGAAAGAGAGAGGAGGAAGAGATAGGAGGAAGAGAGAGGAGGAAGAAAGAGGAGGAAGAGAGAGGAGGAAGAGGAGAGAGGAAGAGGAGAGAGAAGGAAGAGAGAGGAGGAAGAGAGAGCAGGAAGAGAGAGGAGAAAGAGAGAGGAGGAAGAAAGAGGAGGAAGAGAGAGGAGGAAGAGAGAGGAGGAGGAGAGAGGAGGAAGAGAGAGGAGGAAGAGACAGGAGGAAGAGAGAGGAGGAGGAGAGAGAAGGAAGAGAGAGGTGGAAGAGAGAGGAGGAAGAGAGAGGAGGAAGAAAGAGGAGGAAGAGAGAGTTGGAGGAGAGAGGAGGAGGAGAGAGGAGGAATAGAGTGGAGGAAGAGAGAGGAGGAAGAGAGAGGAGGAGGAGAGAAGAGGAAGAGAGAGGAAGAGGAGAGAGAAGGAAGAGAGAGGAGGAAGAGAGAGGAGGAGAGAGGAGGAGGAGAGAGAAGGAAGAGAGAGGAGGAAGAGAGAGGAGGAAGAGAGGGAGAGGAGAGAGAAGGAAGAGAGAGGAGGATGAGAGAGGAGGAGGAGAGAGGAGGAGGAGAGAGAAGGAAGAGAGAGGAGGAAGAGAGAGGAGGAAGAGAGAGGAGGAAGAGACAGGAGGAAGAGATAGGAGGAAGAGAGAGGAGGAAGAGAGGAAGAGGAGAGAGAAGGAAGAGAGAGGAGGATGAGAAAGCAGGAGGAGAGAGGAGGAGGAGAGAGAAGGAAGAGAGAGGAGGAAGAGAGAGGAGGAAGAGAGAGGAGGAAGAGACAGGAGGAAGAGATAGGAGGAAGAGAGAGGAGGAAGAGAGAGGAAGAGGAGAGAGGTGGAGGAGAGAAGAGGAAGAGAGAGGAGGAGGGGAGAGTAGGAGGAGAGAGGAGGAGGAGAGAAGAGGAAGAGTGAGGAGGAATAGAGAGGAGGAAGAGAGAGGAGGAAGAGAGAGGAGGAAGAGAGAGGAGGAGAGAGTAGGAGGAGAGAGGACCAAGAGAGAGGAGGAAGAGAGAGGAAGAGGAGAGAGCAGGAGGAGAGAGGAGGAAGACAGAGGAGGAGGAGAGAGGAGGAAGAGAGAGGAGGAGGAGAGAGAAGGAAGAGACAGGAGGAAGAGGGAGGAGGAAGAGAGAGGAGGAGGAGAGAGGAGGAGGAGAGAGAAGGAAAGGAGAGGAGGAAGAGAGAGGAGGAAGAGAGAGGAAGAAGATAGAGGAGGAATTGAGAGGAGGAAAAGAGAAAAGGAAGAGAGAGGAGGAAGAGAGATGAGGAAGAAAGAGGAGGAAGAGAGAGGAGGAAGAGAGAAGAGGAAGAGACAGGAGGAAGAAATAGGAGGAAGAGAGAGGAGGAAGAGAGAGGAAGAGGATAGAGGAGGAGGAGAGAGAAGAAAGAGAGAGGAGGAAGAGAGAGGAGGAAGAGAGAGGAGGAAGAGAGAGGAGGAAGATAGAGGAGGAAGTGAGAGGAGGAAGAGAGAGGAGGAAGAGAGAGGAGGAAGAGGGAGAAGAAAGAGAGAGGAGTAAGAGAAAGGAGGAAGAGAGAGGAGGAAGAGAGAGTAGGATGTGACAGGAGGAGGAGAGAGGTGGAAGAGAGAGGACGAAGAGAGAGGAGGAAGAGAGAGGAGCAAGAGAGAGGAGGAGGAGAGAGAAGGAAGAGAGAGGAGGAAGAGAGAGAAGGAAGAGAGAGGAGGAAGAGAGACGAGGAAGAGAGAGGAGGAAGAGAGTGCAGGAAGAGAGAGGAAGAGGATAGAGAAGGAAGAGATAGGAAGAAGAGAGAGGAGGAGGAGAGAGGAGGAGGAGAGAAAAGGAAGTGAGAGGAGTAAGAGAGAAGAGTAAGAGAGAGTAGGAGGAGAGAGGAGAAGGAGAGAGGAGGAAGAGAGAGGAGGAAGCGAGAGGAAGAGCAGAGAGGAGGAGGATACAGGACGAGGAGAGAGGAGGAAGAGAGAGGAGGAAGAGACAGGAGTAATAGAGAGGAGGAAAAGAGAGGAAAAGGAGATAGGAGGAAGAGAGAGGAGGAAGAGAGAGGAGGAAGAGACAGGAGGAAGAGAGAGGAGGAAGAGAGAGGAAGAGGAGAGAGGAGGAGGAGAGAGGAGGAAGAGAGAGGAGGAGGAGAGAGAAGGAAGAGAGAGGAGGAGGAGAGAGGAGGAAGAGAGAGGAGGAGGAGAGATAAGAAAGAGAGAAGAGGAAGAGAGAGGAGGAATAGAGAGGAGGAAGAGACAGGAGGAAGAGAGTTGAGGAAGAGAGAGGAGGAAGAGAGAGGAGGAAGAGAAATGAGGAAGAGAGATTAGGAAGGGACAGGAGGAAGAGACAGGAGGAAGAGAGAGGAGGATGAGAGATGAGAAGGAGAAAGGAGGAAGGGAGATAAGGAAGAGAGAGGAGGAAGAGAGAGGAGAAAGAGAGAGGAGGAAGAGACAGGAGGAAGAGAGAGGAAGAGGAGAGAGGAGGAAGAGAGAGGAGGAAGAGAGAGCAGGAAGAGAGAGGAGAAAGAGAGAGGAGGAAGAAAGAGTAGGAAGAGAGAGCAGGAAGAGAGAGGAGGAGGAGAGAGGAGGAAGAGAGAGGAGGAAGAGACAGGAGGAAGAGAGAGGAGGAGGAGAGAGAAGGAAGAGAGAGGTGGAAGAGAGAGGAGGAAGAGAGAGGAGGAAGAAAGAGGAGGAAGAGAGAGTTGGAGGAGAGAGGAGGAGGAGAGAGGAGGAATAGAGTGGAGGAAGAGAGAGGAGGAAGAGAGAGGAGGAGGAGAGAAGAGGAAGAGAGAGGAAGAGGAGACAGAAGGAAGAGAGAGGAGGAAGAGAGAGGAGGAGAGAGGAGGAGGAGAGAGAAGGAAGAGAGAGGAGGATGAGAGAGGAGGAGGAGAGAGGAGGAGGAGAGAGAAGGAAGAGAGAGGAGGAAGAGAGAGGAGGAAGAGAGAGGAAGAGGAGAGAGGTGGAGGAGAGTGGTGGAAGAGAGAGGAGGAGGAGAGGGGAGGAGGAGAGAGAAGGAAGAGAGAGGAGGAAGAGAGAGGAGGAATAGAGAGGAGGAAGAGAGAGGGAGAGGAAAGAGGAGGAAGAGAGAGGATGTTGAGAGAGGAGGAGGAGAGAGGAGGAAGAGAGAGGAGGAAGAGAGAGGAGGAAGAGAGAGGAGGAAGATAGAGGAGGAAGTGAGCGGAGGAAGAGAGAGGAGGAAGAGAGAGGAGGAAGAGACAGGAGGAAGAGAGAGGAGGAAGAAAGAGGAGGAAGAGAGAGGAAGAAGAGAGTAAGAGGAGAGAGGAGGAAGAGAGAGGAGGAGGAGAGAGTAGGAGGAGAGATGAGGAAGAGAGAGGAGGAAGAGAGAGGAGGAGGAGAGAGGAGGAAGATAGAGGAGGAAGTGAGAGGAGGAAGAGAGAGGAGGAAGAGAGAGGAGGAAGAGACAGGAGGAAGAAAGAGGAGGCAGAGAGAGGAGGAAGAGAGAGGAAGAGGAGGGAGAAGGAAGAGAGAGGAGGAAGAGAGAGGAGGAGGAGAGAGGAGGAGAGAGGAGGAGGAGAGAGGAGGAAGAGAGAGGAGGAAGAGAGAGGAGGAAGAAAGAGGAGGAAGTGAGAGGAGGAAGAGAGGGGAGGAAGAGAGAGGAGGAAGAGATTGGAAGAGGAGAGAGGTGGAGGAGAGAAGAGGAAGAGAGAGGAGGAAGAGAGAGGAAGAGGAGAGAGGAGGAAGAGAGAGGAGGAAGAGAGAGGAGTAAGAGAGAGGAAGAGGAGAGATTAGGAAGAGACATGAGGAAGAGAGAGGAGGAAGAGAGAGGAGGAAGAGAGAGAAGGAAGAGAGAGGAGGAAGATAGAGGAGGAAGAGAGAGGAGGAAGAGAGAGGAGGAAGAGAGAAGAGGAAGAGACAGGAGGAAGAAAGAGGAGGAAGAGAGCGGAGGAAGAGAGAGGAAGAGGAGAGAGAAGGAAGAGAGAGGAGGAAGAGAGAGGAGGAGGAGAGCGTAAGAGGAGAGAGGTGGAGGAGAGAAGAGGAAGAGAGAGGAGGAAGAGAGAGGAAGAGGAGAGAGGAGGAAGAGAGATGTGAAAGAGAGAGGAGGAAGAGAGAGGATGAGGAGAGAGAAGGAAGATAGAGGAGGAAGTGAGAGGAGGAAGAGAGAGGAGGAGGAGAGAGGAAGAAGAGAGAGGAGGAAGAGAGAGGAGGAAGAGAAATGAGGAAGAGAGAGTAGGAAGGGACAGGAGGAAGAGACAGGAGGAAGAGAGAGGAGGATGAGAGATGAGAAGGAGAAAGGAGGAAGGGAGATAAGGAAGAGAGAGGAGGAAGAGAGAGGAGAAAGAGAGAGGAGGAAGAGACAGGAGGAAGAGAGAGGAAGAGGAGAGAGGAGGAAGAGAGAGGAGGGTGAGAGAGGACGAAGAGAGAGGAGGAAGAGAGAGGAAGAGGAGAGAGGAGGAGGAGAGAGGAGGGTGAGTGAGGAGGAAAAGAGCGGAGGAAGAGAGAGGAGGAGAGAGAGGAAGAAGAGAGAGGAAGAGGAGAGAGGAGGAGAGAGGAGGAAGAGAGGAGGAAAAGAGAGGAGGAAGAGAGAGGAAGAGGAGAGAGGAGGAGGAGAGAGGAGGAAGAGAGAGGAGGAGGAGAGAGGAGAAAGAGAGAGGAGGAAGAGAGAGGAGGAGGAAAGAGGAGAAGGAGAGAGAAGGAAGAGAGAGGAGGAAGAGAGAGGAGGAAGAGAGAGGAAGAAGATAGAGGAGGAAGTGAGAGGAAGAGGAGAGAGGTGGAGCAGAGAAGAGGAAGAGAGAGGAGTAAGAGAGAGGAAGAGGAGAGAGGAGGTAGAGAGAGGATGAGGAGAGAGTAGGAGGAGAGAGGAGGTAGAGAGAGGAGGAAGAGAAAGGAGGAGGAGAGAGGAGGAAGAGAGAGGAGGAAGAGAGAGGAGGAGGAGAGAGAAGAAGGAGAGAGAAGGAAAGGAGAGGAGGAAGAGAGAGGAGGAAGATAGAGGAGGAAGTGAGAGGAGGAAGAGAGAGGAGGAAGAGAGAGGAGGAAGAGACAGGAGGAAGAAAGAGGAGGAAGAGAGCGGAGGAAGAGAGAGGAAGAGGAGAGAGAAGGAAGAGAGAGGAGAGAGAGAGGAGGAGGAGAGAGGAGGAGGAGAGAGAAGGAAGAGAGTGGAGGAAGAGAGAGGAGGAAAAGAGAGGAGGAAGAGAGAGGAGTAAGATAGAGGAGGAAGTGAGAGGAGGAAGAGAGAGGAGGAAGAGAGAGGACGAAGAGACAGGAGGAAGAGAGAGGAGGAAGAAACAGGAGGAAGAAACAGGAGGAAGAGAGAGGAGGATGAGAGAGGAGCAGGAGAGAAGAGTAAGAGAGAGGAGGAAGAGAGAGGAGGAAGAAAGAGGAGGAAGAGAGAGGAGGAAGAGAGAGGAAGAGGAGAGAGGAGGAAGAGAGAGGAGGAATTGAGAGGAGGAAGAGAGAGGAGGAAGAGAGAGGAGGAACAGACAGGAGGAAGAAAGAGCAGGAAGAGAGAGGAGGAAGAGAGAGGAAGAGGAGAGAGGAGGAAGAGAGAGGAGGAGGAGAGAGGAGGAAGAGAGAGGAGGAGGAGTGACTAGAGGAGAGAGGAGGAAGAGAGAGGAGGAAGAGAGAGGAGGAGGAGAGAGGAGAAGGAGAGAGAAGGAAGAGAGAGGAGGAAGAGAGAGGAGAAAGAGAGAGGAAGAAGATAGAGGAGGAAGTGAGAGTAATAAGAGAGAGGAGGAAGAGAGAGGAGGAAGAGAGAGGAGAAAGAGAGAGGAGGAAGAGAGAGGGCGAAGAGACACGAGGAAGAGAGAGGAGGAGGAGAGAGGAAGAGGAGAGAGGAGGAAGAGAGAGGAGAAAAAGAGAGGAAGAGGAGAGAGGAAGAGGAGAGAGAAGGAAGAGAGAGGAGGAAGAGAGAGCAGGAAGAGACAGGAGAAAGAGAGAGGAGGAAGAGATAGGAGGAAGAGAGAGGAGGAAGAAAGAGGAGGAAGAGAGAGGAGGAAGAGGAGAGAGGAAGAGGAGAGAGAAGGAAGAGAGAGGAGGAAGAGAGAGCAGGAAGAGAGAGGAGAAAGAGAGAGGAGGAAGAAAGAGGAGGAAGAGAGAGGAGGAAGAGAGAGGAGGAGGAGAGAGGAGGAAGAGAGAGGAGGAAGAGACAGGAGGAAGAGAGAGGAGGAGGAGAGAGAAGGAAGAGAGAGGTGGAAGAGAGAGGAGGAAGAGAGAGGAGGAAGAAAGAGGAGGAAGAGAGAGTTGGAGGAGAGAGGAGGAGGAGAGAGGAGGAATAGAGTGGAGGAAGAGAGAGGAGGAAGAGAGAGGAGGAGGAGAGAAGAGGAAGAGAGAGGAAGAGGAGAGAGAAGGAAGAGAGAGGAGGAAGAGAGAGGAGGAGAGAGGAGGAGGAGAGAGAAGGAAGAGAGAGGAGGAAGAGAGAGGAGGAAGAGAGGGAGAGGAGAGAGAAGGAAGAGAGAGGAGGATGAGAGAGGAGGAGGAGAGAGGAGGAGGAGAGAGAAGGAAGAGAGAGGAGGAAGAGAGAGGAGGAAGAGAGAGGAGGAAGAGACAGGAGGAAGAGATAGGAGGAAGAGAGAGGAGGAAGAGAGGAAGAGGAGAGAGAAGGAAGAGAGAGGAGGATGAGAAAGCAGGAGGAGAGAGGAGGAGGAGAGAGAAGGAAGAGAGAGGAGGAAGAGAGAGGAGGAAGAGAGAGGAGGAAGAGACAGGAGGAAGAGATAGGAGGAAGAGAGAGGAGGAAGAGAGAGGAAGAGGAGAGAGGTGGAGGAGAGAAGAGGAAGAGAGAGGAGGAGGGGAGAGTAGGAGGAGAGAGGAGGAGGAGAGAAGAGGAAGAGTGAGGAGGAATAGAGAGGAGGAAGAGAGAGGAGGAAGAGAGAGGAGGAAGAGAGAGGAGGAGAGAGTAGGAGGAGAGAGGACCAAGAGAGAGGAGGAAGAGAGAGGAAGAGGAGAGAGCAGGAGGAGAGAGGAGGAAGACAGAGGAGGAGGAGAGAGGAGGAAGAGAGAGGAGGAGGAGAGAGAAGGAAGAGACAGGAGGAAGAGGGAGGAGGAAGAGAGAGGAGGAGGAGAGAGGAGGAGGAGACAGAAGGAAAGGAGAGGAGGAAGAGAGAGGAGGAAGAGAGAGGAAGAAGATAGAGGAGGAATTGAGAGGAGGAAAAGAGAAAAGGAAGAGAGAGGAGGAAGAGAGATGAGGAAGAAAGAGGAGGAAGAGAGAGGAGGAAGAGAGAAGAGGAAGAGACAGGAGGAAGAAATAGGAGGAAGAGAGAGGAGGAAGAGAGAGGAAGAGGATAGAGGAGGAGGAGAGAGAAGAAAGAGAGAGGAGGAAGAGAGAGGAGGAAGAGAGAGGAGGAAGAGAGAGGAGGAAGATAGAGGAGGAAGTGAGAGGAGGAAGAGAGAGGAGGAAGAGAGAGGAGGAAGAGGGAGAAGAAAGAGAGAGGAGTAAGAGAAAGGAGGAAGAGAGAGGAGGAAGAGAGAGTAGGATGTGACAGGAGGAGGAGAGAGGTGGAAGAGAGAGGACGAAGAGAGAGGAGGAAGAGAGAGGAGCAAGAGAGAGGAGGAGGAGAGAGAAGGAAGAGAGAGGAGGAAGAGAGAGAAGGAAGAGAGAGGAGGAAGAGAGACGAGGAAGAGAGAGGAGGAAGAGAGTGCAGGAAGAGAGAGGAAGAGGATAGAGAAGGAAGAGATAGGAAGAAGAGAGAGGAGGAGGAGAGAGGAGGAGGAGAGAAAAGGAAGTGAGAGGAGTAAGAGAGAAGAGTAAGAGAGAGTAGGAGGAGAGAGGAGAAGGAGAGAGGAGGAAGAGAGAGGAGGAAGCGAGAGGAAGAGCAGAGAGGAGGAGGATACAGGACGAGGAGAGAGGAGGAAGAGAGAGGAGGAAGAGACAGGAGTAATAGAGAGGAGGAAAAGAGAGGAAAAGGAGATAGGAGGAAGAGAGAGGAGGAAGAGAGAGGAGGAAGAGACAGGAGGAAGAGAGAGGAGGAAGAGAGAGGAAGAGGAGAGAGGAGGAGGAGAGAGGAGGAAGAGAGAGGAGGAGGAGAGAGAAGGAAGAGAGAGGAGGAGGAGAGAGGAGGAAGAGAGAGGAGGAGGAGAGATAAGAAAGAGAGAAGAGGAAGAGAGAGGAGGAATAGAGAGGAGGAAGAGACAGGAGGAAGAGAGTTGAGGAAGAGAGAGGAGGAAGAGAGAGGAGGAAGAGAAATGAGGAAGAGAGATTAGGAAGGGACAGGAGGAAGAGACAGGAGGAAGAGAGAGGAGGATGAGAGATGAGAAGGAGAAAGGAGGAAGGGAGATAAGGAAGAGAGAGGAGGAAGAGAGAGGAGAAAGAGAGAGGAGGAAGAGACAGGAGGAAGAGAGAGGAAGAGGAGAGAGGAGGAAGAGAGAGGAGGGTGAGAGAGGACGAAGAGAGAGGAGGAAGAGAGAGGAAGAGGAGAGAGGAGGAGGAGAGAGGAGGATGAGTGAGGAGGAAAAGAGCGGAGGAAGAGAGAGGAGGAGAGAGAGGAAGAAGAGAGAGGAAGAGGAGAGAGGAGGAGAGAGGAGGAAGAGAGGAGGAAAAGAGAGGAGGAAGAGAGAGGAAGAGGAGAGAGGAGGAGGAGAGAGGAGGAAGAGAGAGGAGGAGGAGAGAGGAGAAGGAGAGAGGAGTAAGAGAAAGGAGGAAGAGAGAGGAGTAAGAGAGAGGAGGAAGAGAGAGGAAGAGGAAAGAGGAACAAGAGACAGGAGGAAGAGAGAGGAGGAAGAGAGAGGAGGAAGAGAGAGGAAGAGGAGAGAGGTGGAGGAGAGAAGAGTAAGACAGAGGAGGAAGAGACAGGAAGAGGAGAGAGGAGGAAGAGAGAGGAGGAAGAGAGAGGAGAAAGAGAGAGGAGGAAGAGAGAGGAGGAGGAAAGAGGAGAAGGAGAGAGACGGAAGAGAGAGGAGGAAGAGAGAGGAGGAAGAGAGAGGAAGAAGATAGAGGAGGAAGTGAGAGGAAGAGGAGAGAGGTGGAGGAGAGAAGAGGAAGAGAGAGGAGGAAGAGAGATGAAGAGGAGAGAGGAGGTAGAGAGAGGATGAGGAGAGAGTAGGAGGAGAGAGGAGGAAGAGAGAGGAGGAAGAGAGAGGAGGAAGAGAGAGGACGAAGAGACAGGAGGAAGAGAGAGGAGGAAAAAACAGGAGGAAGAAACAGGAGGAAGAGAGAGGAGGATGAGAGAGGAGCAGGAGAGAAGAGTAAGAGAGAGGAGGAAGAGAGAGGAGGAAGAAAGAGGAGGAAGAGAGAGGAGGAAGAGAGAGGAAGAGGAGAGAGGAGGAAGAGAGAGGAAGAAGAGAGAGGAGGAAGATAGAGGAGGAAGTGAGAGGAGGAAAAGAGAGGAGGAAGAGAGAGGAGGAAGACAGAGGAGGAAGAAAGAGGAGGAAGAGAGAGGAGGAAGAGAGAGGAAGAGGAGAGAGGAGGAAGGGAGAGGAGAAAAAGAGAGGAAGAGGAGAGAGGAAGAGGAGAGAGAAGGAAGAGAGAGGAGGAAGAGAGAGCAGGAAGAGACAGGAGAAAGAGAGAGGAGAAGAGATAGGAGGAAGAGAGAGGAGGAAGAAAGAGGAGGAAGAGAGAGAGAAGAGGAGAGATGAAGAGGAGAGAGAAGGAAGAGAGAGGAGGAAGAGAGAGCAGGAAGAGAGAGGAGGAAGAGAGAGGAGGAAGAGACAGGAGGAAGAGATAGGAGGAAGAGAGAGGAGGAAGAGAGGAAGAGGAGAGCGAAGGAAGAGAGAGGAGGATGAGAAAGCAGGAGGAGAGAGGAGGAGGAGAGAGAAGGAAGAGAGAGGAGGAAGAGAGAGGAGGAAGAGAGAGGAGGAAGAGACAGGAGGAAGAGATAGGAGGAAGAGAGAGGAGGAAGAGAGAGGAAGAGGAGAGAGGTGGAGGAGAGAAGAGGAAGAGAGAGGAGGAGGGGAGAGTAGGAGGAGAGAGGAGGAGGAGAGAAGAGGAAAGAGTGAGGAGGAATAGAGAGGAGGAAGAGAGAGGAGGAAGAGAGAGGAGGAGAGAGTAGGAGGAGAGAGGACCAAGAGAGAGGAGGAAGAGAGAGGAAGAGGAGAGAGCAGGAGGAGAGAGGAGGAAGACAGAGGAGGAGGAGAGAGGAGGAAGAGAGAGGAGGAGGAGAGAGAAGGAAGAGACAGGAGGAAGAGGGAGGAGGAAGAGAGAGGAGGAGGAGAGAGGAGGAGGAGAGAGAAGGAAAGGAGAGGAGGAAGAGAGAGGAGGAAGAGAGAGGAAGAAGATAGAGGAGGAAGTGAGAGGAGGAAAAGAGAAAAGGAAGAGAGAGGAGGAAGAGAGATGAGGAAGAAAGAGGAGAAGAGAGAGGAGGAAGATCCAGGAGGAAGTGATAGGAGGAAGAGAGAGGAGGAAGAGAGAAGAGGAAGAGACAGGAGGAAGAAATAGGAGGAAGAGAGAGGAGGAAGAGAGAGGAAGAGGATAGAGGAGGAGGAGAGAGAAGAAAGAGAGAGGAGGAAGAGAGAGGAGGAAGAGAGAGGAGGAAGAGAGAGGAGGAAGATAGAGGAGGAAGTGAGAGGAGGAAGAGAGAGGAGGAAGAGAGAGGAGGAAGAGGGAGAAGAAAGAGAGAGGAGTAAGAGAAAGGAGGAAGAGAGAGGAGGAAGAGAGAGTAGGATGTGACAGGAGGAGGAGAGAGGTGGAAGAGAGAGGACGAAGAGAGAGGAGGAAGAGAGAGGAGCAAGAGAGAGGAGGAGGAGAGAGAAGGAAGAGAGAGGAGGAAGAGAGAGAAGGAAGAGAGAGGAGGAAGAGAGAGGAGGAAGAGAGAGGAGGAAGAGAGTGCAGGAAGAGAGAGGAAGAGGATAGAGAAGGAAGAGATAGGAAGAAGAGAGAGGAGGAGGAGAGAGGAGGAGGAGAGAAAAGGAAGTGAGAGGAGTAAGAGAGAAGAGTAAGAGAGAGTAGGAGGAGAGAGGAGAAGGAGAGAGGAGGAAGAGAGAGGAGGAAGCGAGAGGAAGAGCAGAGAGGAGGAGGATACAGGACGAGGAGAGAGGAGGAAGAGAGAGGAGGAAGAGACAGGAGTAATAGAGAGGAGGAAAAGAGAGGAAAAGGAGATAGGAGGAAGAGAGAGGAGGAAGAGAGAGGAGGAAGAGACAGGAGGAAGAGAGAGGAGGAAGAGAGAGGAAGAGGAGAGAGGAGGAGGAGAGAGGAGGGAAGAGAGAGGAGGAGGAGAGAGAAGGAAGAGAGAGGAGGAGGAGAGAGGAGGAAGAGAGAGGAGGAGGAGAGATAAGAAAGAGAGAAGAGGAAGAGAGAGGAGGAATAGAGAGGAGGAAGAGACAGGAGGAAGAGAGTTGAGGAAGAGAGAGGAGGAAGAGAGAGGAGGAAGAGAAATGAGGAAGAGAGATTAGGAAGGGACAGGAGGAAGAGACAGGAGGAAGAGAGAGGAGGATGAGAGATGAGAAGGAGAAAGGAGGAAGGGAGATAAGGAAGAGAGAGGAGGAAGAGAGAGGAGAAAGAGAGAGGAGGAAGAGACAGGAGGAAGAGAGAGGAAGAGGAGAGAGGAGGAAGAGAGAGGAGGGTGAGAGAGGACGAAGAGAGAGGAGGAAGAGAGAGGAAGAGGAGAGAGGAGGAGGAGAGAGGAGGATGAGTGAGGAGGAAAAGAGCGGAGGAAGAGAGAGGAGGAGAGAGAGGAAGAAGAGAGAGGAAGAGGAGAGAGGAGGAGAGAGGAGGAAGAGAGGAGGAAAAGAGAGGAGGAAGAGAGAGGAAGAGGAGAGAGGAGGAGGAGAGAGGAGGAAGAGAGAGGAGGAGGAGAGAGGAGAAGGAGAGAGGAGTAAGAGAAAGGAGGAAGAGAGAGGAGTAAGAGAGAGGAGGAAGAGAGAGGAAGAGGAAAGAGGAACAAGAGACAGGAGGAAGAGAGAGGAGGAAGAGAGAGGAGGAAGAGAGAGGAAGAGGAGAGAGGTGGAGGAGAGAAGAGTAAGACAGAGGAGGAAGAGACAGGAAGAGGAGAGAGAAGGAAGAGAGAGGAGGAAGAGAGAGGAGAAAGAGAGAGGAGGAAGAGAGAGGAGGAGGAAAGAGGAGAAGGAGAGAGACGGAAGAGAGAGGAGGAAGAGAGAGGAGGAAGAGAGAGGAAGAAGATAGAGGAGGAAGTGAGAGGAAGAGGAGAGAGGTGGAGGAGAGAAGAGGAAGAGAGAGGAGGAAGAGAGATGAAGAGGAGAGAGGAGGTAGAGAGAGGATGAGGAGAGAGTAGGAGGAGAGAGGAGGAAGAGAGAGGAGGAAGAGAGAGGAGGAAGAGAGAGGACGAATAGACAGGAGGAAGAGAGAGGAGGAAAAAACAGGAGGAAGAAACAGGAGGAAGAGAGAGGAGGATGAGAGAGGAGCAGGAGAGAAGAGTAAGAGAGAGGAGGAAGAGAGAGGAGGAAGAAAGAGGAGGAAGAGAGAGGAGGAAGAGAGAGGAAGAGGAGAGAGGAGGAAGAGAGAGGAAGAAGAGAGAGGAGGAAGATAGAGGAGGAAGTGAGTGGAGGAAGCGAGAGGAGGAAGAGATAGGAGGATGAAAGAGGAGAAGGAGAGAGGAGTAAGAGAAAGGAGGAAGAGAAAGGAAAAGGAGAGAGGTGGAGGAGATAGGTGGAAGAGAGAAGAGGAGGAGAGAGGAGGAAGAGAGAGAAGGAAGAGAGAGGAGGAACAGACAGGAGTAATAGAGAGGAGGAAGAGAGAGGAGGAGGAGAGAGGAGGAGGAGAGAGGAGGAAGAGAGAGGAAGAAGATAGAGGAGGAAGTGAGAGGAGGAAAAGAGAGGAGGAAGAGAGAGGAGGAAGAGAGAGGAGGAAGAAAGAGGCGGAAGAGAGAGGAGGAAGAGAGATGAAGAGGAGAGAGAAGGAAGAGAGAGGAGGAAGAGAGAGGAGGAGGAGAGAGGAGGAGGAGAGAGAAGGAAGAGAGAGGAGGAAGAGAGAGGAGGAAGAGAGAGGAGGAAGAGAGAGGAGGAAGAGAGAGGAGGAAGTGATAGGAGGAAGAGAGAGGAAGAGGAGAGAGAAGGAAGAGAGAGGAGGTTGAGAGAGGAGGAGGAGAGAGGAGGATGAGAGAGGAGGAAGAGAGAGTAAGAGGAGAGAGGAGGAAGAGAGAGGAGGAAGAGAAAGGAGAAATAAAGAGGAGGAAGAGAGAGGAAGAGGAGAGAGAAGGAAGAGAGACGAGGAAGAGAGAGGAGTAAGAGAAAGGAGGAAGAGAGAGGACGAAGAGTGAGGAGGAGGAGAGAGGAAGACTAAAGAGGAGGAAGAGAGAGTAGGAAGAGAGAGCAGGAAGAGAGAGGAGGAAGAGACTGGAAGAGGAGAGAGGAGGAAGAGAGAGGAGGAAGAGAGAGGAGGAAGAGAGAGGAAGAGGAGAGAGCAGGAATAGTGAGGAGGAAGAGAAAGGAGGCGGAGAGAGGAGGAGGAGAGACAAGGAAGAGAGAGGAGGAAGAGAGAGGAGGAAGAGAGAGGAGGAGGAGAGAGAAGGAAGAGAGAGGAGGAAAAGAGAGGAGGAAGAGAGGAAGAGGAGAGAGAAGGAAGGGAGAGGAGGATGAGAGAGGAGGAGGAGAGAGGAGGAAGAGACAGGAGGAAGAGATAGAAGGAAGAGAGAGGAGTAAGAGAGAGGAAGAGGAGAGAGGTGGAGGAGAGAAGAGGAAGAGAGAAGAGGAAGAGAGAGGAAGAGGAGAGAGAGGAAGAGAGAGGAGGAGGGGAGAGTAGGAGGAGAGAGGAGGAAGAGAGAGGAGGAGGAGAGAGGAGGAAGAGTGAGTAGGAGGTGAGATTAGGAAGAGAGCGGAGGAAGAGAGAAGAGGAAGAGAGAGGAGGAATAGAGAGGAGAAAGAGAGAGGAGGAAGAGAGAGGAGGAAGAGAGAGGAGGAGGAGAGAGGACGAAGAGAGAGGAGAAAGAGAGAGGAAGAGGAGAGAGCAGGAGGAGAGAGGAGGAAGACAGAGGAGGAGGAGAGAGGAGGAAGAGAGAGGAGGAGGAGAGAGAAGGAAGAGAGAGGAGGAAGAGAGAGGAGGAAGAGACAGGAGGAAGAGAGAGGAGGAAGAGAGAGGAGGAAGAGAGAGAAGGAGGAGAAACAAGGAAGTGAGATGAGGAAGAGATAGGAGGAACAGACAGGAGGAAGAGACAGTAGGAAGAGAGAGGAAGAGGATAAATGAGGAAGAGAGAGGAGGATGAGAGAGGAGAAGGAGAGAGGAATAAGAGAAAGGAGGAAGAGAGAGGAGGAAGAGAGAGGAGAAAGAGAGAGGAAGAAGAGAGAGGAAGAGGAGAGAGAAGTAAGAGAGGAGGAAGACAGAGTAGGAAGATAGAGGAGTATGAGAGAGGAAGAGGAGACAGGAGGAGGAGAGAGGAGGAGGAGAGAGACGCAAGAGAGAGGAGGAAGAGAGAGGAGGAAGATAGAGGAGGAAGTGTGAGGAGGAAGAGAGAGTAGGAAGAGAGTGGAGGAAGAGAGAGGAGGAAGAGATAGGAGGAAGAGAGAGGAGGAAGAGAGAGGAGGAAGAGAGAGGAAGAGGAGAGAGAAGGAAGGGAGAGGAGGAAGAGAGTGGAGGAGGAGAGAGGAGAAGCAGAGAGAAGGAAGAGAGAGGAGGAAGAGAGAGGAGGAAGAGAGAGGAAGAAGATAGAGGAGGAAGTGTGAGGAGGAAGAGAGAGTAGGAAGAGAGTGGAGGAAGAGAGAGGAGGAAGAGATAGGAGAAAGAGAGAGGAGGAAGAGAGAGGGCGAAGAGACACGAGGAAGAGAGAGCAGGGAGAGAGAGGAGGAATAGAGAGGAGGAAGAGAGAGGGGGAAGAGAGAGGAAGAGGAGAGAAGTGCAGGAGAGAAGAGGAAGAGAGAGGAGGAAGAGAGAGGAAGAGGAGAGAGAAGGAAGAGAGAGGAGGAAGAGAGAGGAGGAGGAGAGAGGAAGAGGAGAGAGAAGGCAGATAGAGGAGGAAGAGAGAGCAGGAAGAGACAGGAGAAAGAGAGAGGAGGAAGAGATAGGAGGAAGAGAGAGGAGGAAGAAAGAGGAGGAAGAGAGAGGAGGAAGAGAGAGGAAGAGGAGAGAGAAGGAAGAGAGAGGAGGAAGAGAGAGCAGGAAGAGGCAGGAGAAAGAGAGAGGAGGAAGAAAGAGGAGGAAGAGAGAGGAGGAAGAGAGAGGAGGAAGAGAGAGGAGGTAGAGAGAGGAAGAGGAGAGAGGAGGAAGAGAGAGGAGGAAGAGAGAGGAGGAAGAGAGAGGAGGAGGAGAGAGAATGAAGAGAGAGGTGGAAGAAAGAGGAGGAAGAGAGAGGAGGAAGAAAGAGGAGGAAGAGAGAGCTGGAGGAGAGAGGAGGAGGAGAGAGGAGGAATAGAGTGGAGGAAGAGAGAGGAGGAAGAGGGAGGAGAAAGAGAGAGAAGTAAGAGAGAGGAGGAAGAAAGAGGAGGAAGAGAGAGGAGGAAGAAAGAGGAAGAGGAGAGAGAAGGAATAGAGAGGAGGAAGAGACACGAGGAAGAAAGAGGAGGAAGAGAGAGGAGGAAGAAAGAGGATGAAGAGACAGGAGGAAGAGAGAGGAGGAAGAGAGAGGAGGATGAGAGATGAGGAATAGGGAGGAAGTGGAGAGAGAAGGAAGAGAGAGGAGGAAGAGAGAGAAGGAAGAGAGAGGAGCAAGAGAGAGGAGGAAGAGACAGGAGGAAGAGAGAGGAGGAAGTGAGAGGAGGAAGAGAGAGGAGGAAGAGAGAAGAGGAAGAGAGGAAGAGGAGAGAGAAGGAAGAGAGAGGAGGAAGAGAGAGGAGGAAGAGAGAGGAGGAGGAGAGAAGAGGAAGAGAGAGGAATAGGAGAGAGAAGGAAGAGAGAGGAGGAAGAGAGAGGCGGAGGAGAGAGGAGGAGGAGAGAGAAGGAAGAGAGAGGAGGAAGAGAGAGGAGAAAGAGAGGAAGAGGAGAGAGAAGGAAGAGAGAGGAGGATGAGAGAGCAGGAGGAGAGAGGAGGAGGAGAGAGAAGGTAGAGAGAGGAGGAAGAGAGAGGAGGAAGAGAGAGGAGGAAGAGACAGGAGGAAGAGATAGGAGGAAGAGAGAGGAGGAAGAGAGAGGAAGAGGAGAGAGAGGAAGAGAGAGGAGGAGGGGAGAGTAGGAGTAGAGAGGGGGAAGAGAGAGGAGGAAGAGAGCGGAGGAAGAGAGAAGAGGAAGAGAGAGGAGGAATAGAGAGGAGGAAGAGAGAGGAGGAAGACAGAGGAGGAAGAGAGAGGAGGAGGAGAGAGTAGGAGGAGAGAGGACGAAGAGAGAGGAGGAAGAGAGAGGAAGAGGAGAGAGCAGGAGGAGAGAGGGGGAAGACAGAGGAGGAGGAGAGAGGAGGAAGAGAGAGGAGGAGGAGAGAGAAGGAAGAGACAGGAGGAAGAGAGTGGAGGAAGAGAGAGGAGGAAGAGAGAGGAGCAGGAGAAACAAGGAAGTGAGAGGAGGAAGAGATAGGAGGAAGAGACAGGAGGAAGAGAGAGTAGGAAGAGAGAGGAAGAAGAGAGAGGAAGAGAGGAGGAAGACAGAGTAGGAAGATAGAGGAGTATGAGAGAGGAAGAGGAGACAGGAGGAGGAGACAGAAGGAGGAGAGAGACGGAAGAGAGAGGAGTAAGAGAGAGGAGGAAGAGAGAGGAGGAAGAGACAGGAGGAAGAGACAGGAGGAAGAGAGACAAGGAAGACACAGGATGAAGAGACAGGAGGAAGAGAGAGGAAGAGGAGAGAGGAGGAAGAGAGAGGAGGTTGAGAGAGGATGAGGAGAGAGGAGGAGTAGAGAGGAGGAAGAGAGAGGAGGAAGAGAGAGGAGGAAGAGAGAGGAGGAAGAGAGAGTAAGTGGAGAGAGAAGGAAGAGAGAGGAGGAAGAGAGAGGAGTAGGAGAGAGGAGGAATAGGGAGGAATAGGAGAGAGGAGGAAGAGAGAGGAGGAAGAGAGAGTTAAGAGGAGAGAGGAGGAAGAGAGAGGAGGAAGAGAAAGGAGGAAGAGAGAGGAGGAAGAGAGAGGAGGATGAGAGATGAGAATGAGAGAGGAGTAAGAGAAAGGAGGAAGAGAGGGGACGATGAGAGAGGAGGAGGATAGAGGAAGAGTAAAGAGGAGGAAGAGAGAGTAGGAAGAGAGAGCAGGAAGAGAGAGGAGGAAGAGAGTCGAAGAGGAGAGAGGAGGAAGAGAGAGGAGGAAGAGAGAGGAGGAAGAGAGAGGAAGAGGAGAGAGCAGGAATAGTGAGGAGGAAGAGAAAGGAGGAAGAAAGAGGAGGAAGAGAGAGGAAGAGGAGAGAGAAGGAAGAGAGAGGAGGAAGAGAGAGGAGGAGGATAGAGGAGGAATAGGGAGGAATAGGAGAGAGGAGGAAGAGAGAGGAGGAAGAGAGAGTAAGAGGAGAGAGGAGGAAGAGAGAGGAGGTAGAGAGAGGAGGAGGAGAGAGGAGGAGGAGAGAGAAGGAAGAGAGAGTAGGAAGAGAGATGAGAAGGAGAGAGGAGTAAGAGAAAGGAGGAAGAGAGAGGACGATGAGAGAGGAGGAGGAGAGAGGAATAATAGAGAGGAGGAAGAGAGAGGAAGAGGAGAGAAGAGAAAAAGAGAAGAGGAAGAGAGAGGAGGAAGAGAGAGGAAGAGGAGAGAGAAGGAAGAGAGAGGAGGAAGAGAGAGGAGGAGGAGAGAGGAGGAGGAGAGAGTAGGAGGAGAGAGGAGTAAGAGAAAGGAGGAAGAGAGAGGAGGAAGAGAGCGGAGGAGGAGAGAGAAGGAAAAGATAGGAGGAAAGAGAGGAGGAAGAGAGAGGAATAGGAGAGAGGAGGACGATACAGTACAAGGAAAAGGAGAAAGAGAGAGGAGGAATAGACAGGAGTAATAGAGAGGAGGAAGAGAGAGGAAAAGGAGAGAACAGGAAGAAACAGGAGGAAGAGACAGGAGGAAGACACAGGAGGAAGAAAGAGCAGGAAGATAGAGGAGGAAGTGAGAGGAGGAAGAGAGACGAGGAAGGGAGAGGAGGAAGAGACAGGAAGAGAAAAGAGGAGGAAGAGAGAGGAGGAAGAGAGAGGAAGAGGAGAGAGGAGGAAGAGAGGGGAGGAAGAGAGAGGAGGAGGAGAGAGGAGGAGGAGAGAGAAGGAAGAGAGTGGAGGAAGAGAGAGGAGGAAGAGAGAGAGAGAAGATAGAGGAGGAAGTGAGAGGAGGAAAAGAGAAAAGGAAGAGAGAGGAGGAAGAGAGATGAGGAAGAAAGAGGAGGAAGAGAGAGGAGGAAGATCCAGGAGGAAGTGATAGGAGGAAGAGAGAGGAGGAAGAGAGAAGAGGAAGAGACAGGAGGAAGAAATAGGAGGAAGAGAGAGGAGGAAGAGAGAGGAAGAGGATAGAGGAGGAGGAGAGAGAAGAAAGAGAGAGGAGGAAGAGAGAGGAGGAAGAGAGAGGAGGAAGAGAGAGGAGGAAGATAGAGGAGGAAGTGAGAGGAGGAAGAGAGAGGAGGAAGAGAGAGGAGGAAGAGGGAGAAGAAAGAGAGAGGAGTAAGAGAAAGGAGGAAGAGAGTGGAGGAAGAGAGAGTAGGATGTGACAGGAGGAGGAGAGAGGTGGAAGAGAGAGGACGAAGAGAGAGGAGGAAGAGAGAGGAGCAAGAGAGAGGAGGAGGAGAGAGAAGGAAGAGAGAGGAGGAAGAGAGAGAAGGAAGAGAGAGGAGGAAGAGAGACGAGGAAGAGAGAGGAGGAAGAGAGTGCAGGAAGAGAGAGGAAGAGGATAGAGAAGGAAGAGATAGGAAGAAGAGAGAGGAGGAGGAGAGAGGAGGAGGAGAGAAAAGGAAGTGAGAGGAGTAAGAGAGAAGAGTAAGAGAGAGTAGGAGGAGAGAGGAGAAGGAGAGAGGAGGAAGAGAGAGGAGGAAGCGAGAGGAAGAGCAGAGAGGAGGAGGATACAGGACGAGGAGAGAGGAGGAAGAGAGAGGAGGAAGAGACAGGAGTAATAGAGAGGAGGAAAAGAGAGGAAAAGGAGATAGGAGGAAGAGAGAGGAGGAAGAGAGAGGAGGAAGAGAGAGGAGGAAGAGAGAGGAGGAAGAGAGAGGAAGAGGAGAGAGGAGGAGGAGAGAGGAGGAAGAGAGAGGAGGAGGAGAGAGAAGGAAGAGAGAGGAGGAGGAGAGAGGAGGAAGAGAGAGGAGGAGGAGAGATAAGAAAGAGAGAAGAGGAAGAGAGAGGAGGAATAGAGAGGAGGAAGAGACAGGAGGAAGAGAGTTGAGGAAGAGAGAGGAGGAAGAGAGAGGAGGAAGAGAAATGAGGAAGAGAGAGTAGGAAGGGACAGGAGGAAGAGACAGGAGGAAGAGAGAGGAGGATGAGAGATGAGAAGGAGAAAGGAGGAAGGGAGATAAGGAAGAGAGAGGAGGAAGAGAGAGGAGAAAGAGAGAGGAGGAAGAGACAGGAGGAAGAGAGAGGAAGAGGAGAGAGGAGGAAGAGAGAGGAGGGTGAGAGAGGACGAAGAGAGAGGAGGAAGAGAGAGGAAGAGGAGAGAGGAGGAGGAGAGAGGAGGATGAGTGAGGAGGAAAAGAGCGGAGGAAGAGAGAGGAGGAGAGAGAGGAAGAAGAGAGAGGAAGAGGAGAGAGGAGGAGAGAGGAGGAAGAGAGGAGGAAAAGAGAGGAGGAAGAGAGAGGAAGAGGAGAGAGGAGGAGGAGAGAGGAGGAAGAGAGAGGAGGAGGAGAGAGGAGAAGGAGAGAGGAGTAAGAGAAAGGAGGAAGAGAGAGGAGTAAGAGAGAGGAGGAAGAGAGAGGAAGAGGAAAGAGGAACAATAGACAGGAGGAAGAGAGAGGAGGAAGAGAGAGGAGGAAGAGAGAGGAAGAGGAGAGAGGTGGAGGAGAGAAGAGTAAGACAGAGGAGGAAGAGACAGGAAGAGGAGAGAGAAGGAAGAGAGAGGAGGAAGAGAGAGGAGAAAGAGAGAGGAGGAAGAGAGAGGAGGAGGAAAGAGGAGAAGGAGAGAGACGGAAGAGAGAGGAGGAAGAGAGAGGAGGAAGAGAGAGGAAGAAGATAGAGGAGGAAGTGAGAGGAAGAGGAGAGAGGTGGAGGAGAGAAGAGGAAGAGAGAGGAGGAAGAGAGATGAAGAGGAGAGAGGAGGTAGAGAGAGGATGAGGAGAGAGTAGGAGGAGAGAGGAGGAAGAGAGAGGAGGAAGAGAGAGGAGGAAGAGAGAGGACGAAGAGACAGGAGGAAGAGAGAGGAGGAAAAAACAGGAGGAAGAAACAGGAGGGAGAGAGGAGGATGAGAGAGGAGCAGGAGAGAAGAGTAAGAGAGAGGAGGAAGAGAGAGGAGGAAGAAAGAGGAGGAAGAGAGAGGAGGAAGAGAGAGGAAGAGGAGAGAGGAGGAAGAGAGAGGAAGAAGAGAGAGGAGGAAGATAGAGGAGGAAGTGAGTGGAGGAAGCGAGAGGAGGAAGAGATAGGAGGATGAAAGAGGAGAAGGAGAGAGGAGTAAGAGAAAGGAGGAAGAGAAAGGAAAAGGAGAGAGGTGGAGGAGATAGGTGGAAGAGAGAAGAGGAGGAGAGAGGAGGAAGAGAGAGAAGGAAGAGAGAGGAGGAACAGACAGGAGTAATAGAGAGGAGGAAGAGAGAGGAGGAGGAGAGAGGAGGAGGAGAGAGGAGGAAGAGAGAGGAAGAAGATAGAGGAGGAAGTGAGAGGAGGAAAAGAGAGGAGGAAGAGAGAGGAGGAAGAGAGAGGAGGAAGAAAGAGGCGGAAGAGAGAGGAGGAAGAGAGATGAAGAGGAGAGAGAAGGAAGAGAGAGGAGGAAGAGAGAGGAGGAGGAGAGAGGAGGAGGAGAGAGAAGGAAGAGAGAGGAGGAAGAGAGAGGAGGAAGAGAGAGGAGGAAGAGAGAGGAGGAAGAGAGAGGAGGAAGTGATAGGAGGAAGAGAGAGGAAGAGGAGAGAGAAGGAAGAGAGAGGAGGTTGAGAGAGGAGGAGGAGAGAGGAGGATGAGAGAGGAGGAAGAGAGAGTAAGAGGAGAGAGGAGGAAGAGAGAGGAGGAAGAGAAAGGAGAAATAAAGAGGAGGAAGAGAGAGGAAGAGGAGAGAGAAGGAAGAGAGACGAGGAAGAGAGAGGAGTAAGAGAAAGGAGGAAGAGAGAGGACGAAGAGTGAGGAGGAGGAGAGAGGAAGACTAAAGAGGAGGAAGAGAGAGTAGGAAGAGAGAGCAGGAAGAGAGAGGAGGAAGAGACTGGAAGAGGAGAGAGGAGGAAGAGAGAGGAGGAAGAGAGAGGAGGAAGAGAGAGGAAGAGGAGAGAGCAGGAATAGTGAGGAGGAAGAGAAAGGAGGCGGAGAGAGGAGGAGGAGAGACAAGGAAGAGAGAGGAGGAAGAGAGAGGAGGAAGAGAGAGGAGGAGGAGAGAGAAGGAAGAGAGAGGAGGAAAAGAGAGGAGGAAGAGAGGAAGAGGAGAGAGAAGGAAGGGAGAGGAGGATGAGAGAGGAGGAGGAGAGAGGAGGAAGAGACAGGAGGAAGAGATAGAAGGAAGAGAGAGGAGTAAGAGAGAGGAAGAGGAGAGAGGTGGAGGAGAGAAGAGGAAGAGAGAAGAGGAAGAGAGAGGAAGAGGAGAGAGAGGAAGAGAGAGGAGGAGGGGAGAGTAGGAGTAGAGAGGAGGAAGAGAGAGGAGGAGGAGAGAGGAGGAAGAGAGAGTAGGAGGTGAGATTAGGAAGAGAGCGGAGGAAGAGAGAAGAGGAAGAGAGAGGAGGAATAGAGAGGAGAAAGAGAGAGGAGGAAGAGAGAGGAGGAAGAGAGAGGAGGAGGAGAGAGGACGAAGAGAGAGGAGAAAGAGAGAGGAAGAGGAGAGAGCAGGAGGAGAGAGGAGGAAGACAGAGGAGGAGGAGAGAGGAGGAAGAGAGAGGAGGAGGAGAGAGAAGGAAGAGAGAGGAGGAAGAGAGAGGAGGAAGAGACAGGAGGAAGAGAGAGGAGGAAGAGAGAGGAGGAAGAGAGAGAAGGAGGAGAAACAAGGAAGTGAGATGAGGAAGAGATAGGAGGAACAGACAGGAGGAAGAGACAGTAGGAAGAGAGAGGAAGAGGATAAATGAGGAAGAGAGAGGAGGATGAGAGAGGAGAAGGAGAGAGGAATAAGAGAAAGGAGGAAGAGAGAGGAGGAAGAGATAGGAGGATGAAAGAGGAGAAGGAGAGAGGAGTAAGAGAAAGGAGGAAGAGAAAGGAAAAGGAGAGAGGTGGAGGAGATAGGTGGAAGAGAGAAGAGGAGGAGAGAGGAGGAAGAGAGAGAAGGAAGAGAGAGGAGGAACAGACAGGAGTAATAGAGAGGAGGAAGAGAGAGGAGGAGGAGAGAGGAGGAGGAGAGAGGAGGAAGAGAGAGGAAGAAGATAGAGGAGGAAGTGAGAGGAGGAAAAGAGAGGAGGAAGAGAGAGGAGGAAGAGAGAGGAGGAAGAAAGAGGCGGAAGAGAGAGGAGGAAGAGAGATGAAGAGGAGAGAGAAGGAAGAGAGAGGAGGAAGAGAGAGGAGGAGGAGAGAGGAGGAGGAGAGAGAAGGAAGAGAGAGGAGGAAGAGAGAGGAGGAAGAGAGAGGAGGAAGAGAGAGGAGGAAGAGAGAGGAGGAAGTGATAGGAGGAAGAGAGAGGAAGAGGAGAGAGAAGGAAGAGAGAGGAGGTTGAGAGAGGAGGAGGAGAGAGGAGGATGAGAGAGGAGGAAGAGAGAGTAAGAGGAGAGAGGAGGAAGAGAGAGGAGGAAGAGAAAGGAGAAATAAAGAGGAGGAAGAGAGAGGAAGAGGAGAGAGAAGGAAGAGAGACGAGGAAGAGAGAGGAGTAAGAGAAAGGAGGAAGAGAGAGGACGAAGAGTGAGGAGGAGGAGAGAGGAAGACTAAAGAGGAGGAAGAGAGAGTAGGAAGAGAGAGCAGGAAGAGAGAGGAGGAAGAGACTGGAAGAGGAGAGAGGAGGAAGAGAGAGGAGGAAGAGAGAGGAGGAAGAGAGAGGAAGAGGAGAGAGCAGGAATAGTGAGGAGGAAGAGAAAGGAGGCGGAGAGAGGAGGAGGAGAGACAAGGAAGAGAGAGGAGGAAGAGAGAGGAGGAAGAGAGAGGAGGAGGAGAGAGAAGGAAGAGAGAGGAGGAAAAGAGAGGAGGAAGAGAGGAAGAGGAGAGAGAAGGAAGGGAGAGGAGGATGAGAGAGGAGGAGGAGAGAGGAGGAAGAGACAGGAGGAAGAGATAGAAGGAAGAGAGAGGAGTAAGAGAGAGGAAGAGGAGAGAGGTGGAGGAGAGAAGAGGAAGAGAGAAGAGGAAGAGAGAGGAAGAGGAGAGAGAGGAAGAGAGAGGAGGAGGGGAGAGTAGGAGGAGAGAGGAGGAAGAGAGAGGAGGAGGAGAGAGGAGGAAGAGAGAGTAGGAGGTGAGATTAGGAAGAGAGCGGAGGAAGAGAGAAGAGGAAGAGAGAGGAGGAATAGAGAGGAGAAAGAGAGAGGAGGAAGAGAGAGGAGGAAGAGAGAGGAGGAGGAGAGAGGACGAAGAGAGAGGAGAAAGAGAGAGGAAGAGGAGAGAGCAGGAGGAGAGAGGAGGAAGACAGAGGAGGAGGAGAGAGGAGGAAGAGAGAGGAGGAGGAGAGAGAAGGAAGAGAGAGGAGGAAGAGAGAGGAGGAAGAGACAGGAGGAAGAGAGAGGAGGAAGAGAGAGGAGGAAGAGAGAGAAGGAGGAGAAACAAGGAAGTGAGATGAGGAAGAGATAGGAGGAACAGACAGGAGGAAGAGACAGTAGGAAGAGAGAGGAAGAGGATAAATGAGGAAGAGAGAGGAGGATGAGAGAGGAGAAGGAGAGAGGAATAAGAGAAAGGAGGAAGAGAGAGGAGGAAGAGAGAGGAGAAAGAGAGAGGAAGAAGAGAGAGGAAGAGGAGAGAGAAGTAAGAGAGGAGGAAGACAGAGTAGGAAGATAGAGGAGTATGAGAGAGGAAGAGGAGACAGGAGGAGGAGAGAGGAGGAGGAGAGAGACGCAAGAGAGAGGAGGAAGAGAGAGGAGGAAGATAGAGGAGGAAGTGTGAGGAGGAAGAGAGAGTAGGAAGAGAGTGGAGGAAGAGAGAGGAGGAAGAGATAGGAGGAAGAGAGAGGAGGAAGAGAGAGGAGGAAGAGAGAGGAAGAGGAGAGAGAAGGAAGGGAGAGGAGGAAGAGAGTGGAGGAGGAGAGAGGAGAAGCAGAGAGAAGGAAGAGAGAGGAGGAAGAGAGAGGAGGAAGAGAGAGGAAGAAGATAGAGGAGGAAGTGTGAGGAGGAAGAGAGAGTAGGAAGAGAGTGGAGGAAGAGAGAGGAGGAAGAGATAGGAGAAAGAGAGAGGAGGAAGAGAGAGGGCGAAGAGACACGAGGAAGAGAGAGCAGGGAGAGAGAGGAGGAATAGAGAGGAGGAAGAGAGAGGGGGAAGAGAGAGGAAGAGGAGAGAAGTGCAGGAGAGAAGAGGAAGAGAGAGGAGGAAGAGAGAGGAAGAGAAGAGAGGAGGAAAAGAGAGGAGGAAGAGAGAGGAGGAAAAGAGAGGAAGAGGAGAGAGAAGGAAGAGAGAGGAGGAAGAGAGAGGAGGAGGAGAGAGGAAGAGGAGAGAGAAGGCAGATAGAGGAGGAAGAGAGAGCAGGAAGAGACAGGAGAAAGAGAGAGGAGGAAGAGATAGGAGGAAGAGAGAGGAGGAAGAAAGAGGAGGAAGAGAGAGAAGGAAGAGAGAGGAAGAGGAGAGAGAAGGAAGAGAGAGGAGGAAGAGAGAGCAGGAAGAGGCAGGAGAAAGAGAGAGGAGGAAGAAAGAGGAGGAAGAGAGAGGAGGAAGAGAGAGGAGGAAGAGAGAGGAGGTAGAGAGAGGAAGAGGAGAGAGGAGGAAGAGAGAGGAGGAAGAGAGAGGAGGAAGAGAGAGGAGGAGGAGAGAGAATGAAGAGAGAGGTGGAAGAAAGAGGAGGAAGAGAGAGGAGGAAGAAAGAGGAGGAAGAGAGAGCTGGAGGAGAGAGGAGGAGGAGAGAGGAGGAATAGTGTGGAGGAAGAGAGAGGAGGAAGAGGGAGGAGAAAGAGAGAGAAGTAAGAGAGAGGAGGAAGAAAGAGGAGGAAGAGAGAGGAGGAAGAAAGAGGAAGAGGAGAGAGAAGGAATAGAGAGGAGGAAGAGACACGAGGAAGAAAGAGGAGGAAGAGAGAGGAGGAAGAAAGAGGATGAAGAGACAGGAGGAAGAGAGAGGAGGAAGAGAGAGGAGGATGAGAGATGAGGAATAGGGAGGAAGTGGAGAGAGAAGGAAGAGAGAGGAGGAAGAGAGAGAAGGAAGAGAGAGGAGCAAGAGAGAGGAGGAAGAGACAGGAGGAAGAGAGAGGAGGAAGTGAGAGGAGGAAGAGAGAGGAGGAAGAGAGAAGAGGAAGAGAGGAAGAGGAGAGAGAAGGAAGAGAGAGGAGGAAGAGAGAGGAGGAAGAGAGAGGAGGAGGAGAGAAGAGGAAGAGAGAGGAATAGGAGAGAGAAGGAAGAGAGAGGAGGAAGAGAGAGGCGGAGGAGAGAGGAGGAGGAGAGAGAAGGAAGAGAGAGGAGGAAGAGAGAGGAGAAAGAGAGGAAGAGGAGAGAGAAGGAAGAGAGAGGAGGATGAGAGAGCAGGAGGAGAGAGGAGGAGGAGAGAGAAGGTAGAGAGAGGAGGAAGAGAGAGGAGGAAGAGAGAGGAGGAAGAGACAGGAGGAAGAGATAGGAGGAAGAGAGAGGAGGAAGAGAGAGGAAGAGGAGAGAGAGGAAGAGAGAGGAGGAGGGGAGAGTAGGAGTAGAGAGGGGGAAGAGAGAGGAGGAAGAGAGCGGAGGAAGAGAGAAGAGGAAGAGAGAGGAGGAATAGAGAGGAGGAAGAGAGAGGAGGAAGACAGAGGAGGAAGAGAGAGGAGGAGGAGAGAGTAGGAGGAGAGAGGACGAAGAGAGAGGAGGAAGAGAGAGGAAGAGGAGAGAGCAGGAGGAGAGAGGGGGAAGACAGAGGAGGAGGAGAGAGGAGGAAGAGAGAGGAGGAGGAGAGAGAAGGAAGAGACAGGAGGAAGAGAGTGGAGGAAGAGAGAGGAGGAAGAGAGAGGAGCAGGAGAAACAAGGAAGTGAGAGGAGGAAGAGATAGGAGGAAGAGACAGGAGGAAGAGAGAGTAGGAAGAGAGAGGAAGAAGAGAGAGGAAGAGAGGAGGAAGACAGAGTAGGAAGATAGAGGAGTATGAGAGAGGAAGAGGAGACAGGAGGAGGAGACAGAAGGAGGAGAGAGACGGAAGAGAGAGGAGTAAGAGAGAGGAGGAAGAGAGAGGAGGAAGAGACAGGAGGAAGAGACAGGAGGAAGAGAGACAAGGAAGACACAGGATGAAGAGACAGGAGGAAGAGAGAGGAAGAGGAGAGAGGAGGAAGAGAGAGGAGGTTGAGAGAGGATGAGGAGAGAGGAGGAGTAGAGAGGAGGAAGAGAGAGGAGGAAGAGAGAGGAGGAAGAGAGAGGAGGAAGAGAGAGTAAGTGGAGAGAGAAGGAAGAGAGAGGAGGAAGAGAGAGGAGTAGGAGAGAGGAGGAATAGGGAGGAATAGGAGAGAGGAGGAAGAGAGAGGAGGAAGAGAGAGTTAAGAGGAGAGAGGAGGAAGAGAGAGGAGGAAGAGAAAGGAGGAAGAGAGAGGAGGAAGAGAGAGGAGGATGAGAGATGAGAATGAGAGAGGAGTAAGAGAAAGGAGGAAGAGAGGGGACGATGAGAGAGGAGGAGGATAGAGGAAGAGTAAAGAGGAGGAAGAGAGAGTAGGAAGAGAGAGCAGGAAGAGAGAGGAGGAAGAGAGTCGAAGAGGAGAGAGGAGGAAGAGAGAGGAGGAAGAGAGAGGAGGAAGAGAGAGGAAGAGGAGAGAGCAGGAATAGTGAGGAGGAAGAGAAAGGAGGAAGAAAGAGGAGGAAGAGAGAGGAAGAGGAGAGAGAAGGAAGAGAGAGGAGGAAGAGAGAGGAGGAGGATAGAGGAGGAATAGGGAGGAATAGGAGAGAGGAGGAAGAGAGAGGAGGAAGAGAGAGTAAGAGGAGAGAGGAGGAAGAGAGAGGAGGTAGAGAGAGGAGGAGGAGAGAGGAGGAGGAGAGAGAAGGAAGAGAGAGGAGGAAGAGAGATGAGAAGGAGAGAGGAGTAAGAGAAAGGAGGAAGAGAGAGGACGATGAGAGAGGAGGAGGAGAGAGGAATAATAGAGAGGAGGAAGAGAGAGGAAGAGGAGAGAAGAGAAAAAGAGAAGAGGAAGAGAGAGGAGGAAGAGAGAGGAAGAGGAGAGAGAAGGAAGAGAGAGGAGGAAGAGAGAGGAGGAGGAGAGAGGAGGAGGAGAGAGTAGGAGGAGAGAGGAGTAAGAGAAAGGAGGAAGAGAGAGGAGGAAGAGAGCGGAGGAGGAGAGAGAAGGAAAAGATAGGAGGAAAGAGAGGAGGAAGAGAGAGGAATAGGAGAGAGGAGGACGATACAGTACAAGGAAAAGGAGAAAGAGAGAGGAGGAATAGACAGGAGTAATAGAGAGGAGGAAGAGAGAGGAAAAGGAGAGAACAGGAAGAAACAGGAGGAAGAGACAGGAGGAAGACACAGGAGGAAGAGAGAGCAGGAAGATAGAGGAGGAAGTGAGAGGAGGAAGAGAGAGGAGGAAGGGAGAGGAGGAAGAGACAGGAAGAGAAAAGAGGAGGAAGAGAGAGGAGGAAGAGAGAGGAAGAGGAGAGAGGAGGAAGAGAGGGGAGGAAGAGAGAGGAGGAGGAGAGAGGAGGAGGAGAGAGAAGGAAGAGAGTGGAGGAAGAGAGAGGAGGAAGAGAGAGGAGGAAGAGAGAGGATGAAGAGAGAGGAGGAAGAGAGATGGGGAAGATAGAGGAGGAAGTGAGAGGAGAAGAGAGAGGATGAAGAGAGATGTCGAAGAGACAGGAGGAAGAGAGACAAGGAAGAGACAGGAGGAAGAGACAGGAGGAAGAGAGAGGAGGATGAGAGAGGAGAAGGAGAGAGGAGTAAGAGAAAGGAGGAAGAGAGAGGAGGAAGAGAGAGGAGGAAGAGAGAGGAAGAGGAAAGAGGAGGAAGAGAGAGGAGGAAGAGAGAGGAAGAGGAGAGAGGAGGAATAGAGAGGAGGAAGTGAGAGGAGGAAGAGAGAGGAAGAGGAGAGAGAAAGTAGAGAGAGGAGGAAGAGAGAGGAGGAGGAGAGAGGAAGAGGAGAGAGAAGGAAGAGAGAGGAGGAAGAGTGAGCTGGAAGAGAGAGAAGAAAGAGAGAGGAGGATGAGAGAGGAGGAGGAGAGAGGAGGAGGAGAGGGAAGGAAGAGAGAGGAGGAAGAGAGAGGAGGAAGAGAGAGGATGAAGAGGAGGAAGAGAGAGGAGGAAGAGAGAGGAAGAGGAGAGAAGAGGAAGAGAGAGGAGGAACAGACAGAATAATAGAGAGGAGGAAGAGAGAGGAAGAGGAGAGAGGAGGAAGAGGGAGGAGGAAGAGAGAGTAGGAAGAGAGAAGAGGAGAGAGGAAGAGGAAAGAGGAGGAAGAGAGAGGAGGAAGAGAGAGGAGGAAGAGAGAGGAAGAGGATAGAAGTGGAGGAGAGAAGAGGAAGAGAGAGGAGGAAGAGAGAGGAAGAGGAGAGAGGAGGAAGAGACAGGAGGAAGAAAGAGGAGGAAGAAAGAGGAGGAAGAAAGAGGAGGAAGAGAGAGGAAGAGGAGAGATAAGGAAGAGAGAGGAGGAAGAGAGAGGAGGAAGAGACAGGAGGAAGAAAGAGGAGGAAGAGAGAGGAGGAAGAGAGAGGAAGAGGAGAGAGGAGGAAGAGACAGGAGGAAGAGAGAGGAGGAAGAGAGAGGAGGAAGAAAGAGGAGGAAAAGATAGCAGGAAGAGAGAGGAAGAGGAGAGAGAAGAAGAGAGGGGAGGAAGAGAGAGGAGGAGGAAGGAGGAGGAGGAGAGGGAAGGAAGAGAGAGGAGGAAGAGAGAGGAGGAAGAGAGAGGAGGAAGAGAAGGAAGAGATAGGAGGAAGAGAGAGGAAGAGGAGAGAGGAGGAAGAGAGAGGAGGAAGAGAGAGGAATAGGAGAGAAGTGGAGGAGAGCAGAGGAAGAAAGAGGAGGAAGAGAGAGGAAGAGGAGAGAGGATGAAGAGAGATGAGGAAGAGACAGGAGGAAGAGACAGGAGGAAGAAAGAGGAGGAAGAGAGAGGAGGAAGAGAGAGCAGGAAGAGAGAGGAGGAAGATAGAGGAGGAAGTGAGATGAGGAAGAGAGAGGAGAAGAGAGAGGACGAATAGACAGGAGGACGAGAGAGGAGGAAGAGACAGGAGGAAGAGACAGGAGGAAGAGAGAGGAGGATGAGAGATGAGAAGGAGAGAGGAGTAAGAGAGAGGAGGAAGAGAGAGGAGGAAGAGAGAGGAAGAGGAAAGTGGAGGAAGAGAGAGGAGGAAGAGAGGAGGAAGATAGAGGAGGAAGAGAAAGGAAGAGGAGACAAGTGGAGGAGAGAAGAGGAAGAGAGAGGAGGAAGAGAGAGGAGGAAGAGAGAGGAGGACGAGACAGGAGGAAGAGAGAGGGGGAAGATAGAGGAGGAAGTGAGAGGAGGAAAATAGAGGAGGAAGAGAGAGAGGACGAAGAGACAGGAGGAAGAGGGAGGAGGAAGAGACAGGAGGAAGAGACAGGAGGAAGAGAGAGGAGGATGAGAGAGGAGGAAGAGAGGAGGAAGAGAGAGGAGGAAGAGAGAGGAGGAAGAGAGATGAGGAAGAAAGAGGAGGAAGAGAGAGGAGGAAGAGAGAGGAGGAAGAGAGAGGAGGAAGAGAGAGGAGGCAGAGAGATGAGGAAGAAAGAGGAGGAAGAGAGAGGAAGAGGAGAGAGGAGAAAGAGAGAGGAGGAACAGAAAGGAGGAAGAGAGAGGAGGAAGAGAGAGGAGGAAGAGAGAGGAGGAAGAGAGAGGAGGAAGAGAGAGGAGGAGGAGAGAGGAGGAAGAGAGAGGGAAGAGGAGAGAAGAGGAGGAGAGAGGAGGAAGAGAGAGGAGGAGGGGAGAGAAGGAAGAGAGAGGAGGAGGAGAGAAGAGGAAGTGAGAGGAGGAAGATAGAGGAAGAACAGAGGGGTGGAAGAGAGAGGAGGAAAAGAGAAGAAGAGGAGAGAGGAAGAGGAGAGAGGAGGAAAAGAGAGGAGGAGGAGAGAGAAGGAAGAGAGAGGAGGAGGAGAGAAGAGGAAGTGAGAGGAGCAAGAGAGAGGAGGAAGAGAGAAGCGGAAGAGAGATGAGGAAGAGAGAGGAAGAGGAAAGAGGAGGAAGAGAGAGGAGGAGGAGAGATGAGGAAGAGAGTGGAGGAAGAGAGAGGAAGAGGAGAGTGGAGGAAGAGAGAGGAGGAAGAGTGAGGAGGAAGAAAATGAGGAAGAGAGAGGAGGAAGAGAGAGCAGGAATAGAGTGGAAGAGGAGAGAGGAAGAGGAGAGAGAAGGAAGACAGAGGAGGAAGAGAGAGTAGGAGGAGAGAGGAGGAGGAGAGAGAAGGAAGTGAGAGGAGGAAGAGAGAGTAGGAGGAGAGAGGAGGAGGAGAGAGAAGGAAGTGAGAGGAGGAAGAGAGAGGAGTAAGAGAGAGTAGGAGGAGAGAGGAGAAGGAGACAGGAGTAAGAGAGAGGAGGAAGAGAGAGGAGGAAGAGAGAGGAGGAGGAGAGAGAATGAGGAGAGAGAAGGAAAGGAGAGGAGGAAGAGATAGGAGGAAGAGAGAGGAGGAAGATAGAGGAGGAAGTGAGAGGAGGAAGAGAGAGGAGGAAGAGAGAGGAGGAAGAGACAGGAGGAAGAAAGAGGAGGAAGAGAGAGGAGGAAGAGAGATGAAGAGGAGAGATATTAAGGAAGAGAGAGGAGGAAGAGAGAGGAGGAGGAGAGAGGAGGAGGAGAGAGAAGGAAGAGAGAGGTGGAAGAGAGAGCAGGAATAGAGTGGAAGAGGAGAGAGGAAGAGGAGAGAGAAGGAAGACACAAGAGGAAGAGAGAGGAGGAGGAGAGAGGAGGAGGAGAGAGAAGGAAGAGAGAGGAGGAAGAGAGAGGAGGAACAGAGAGGAGGAAGAGAGAGGTGGAGGAGAGAGAGAAGGAAGAGAGAGGAGGAAGAGAGAGGACAAAGTGAGAGGAGGAAGAGAGAGGAGGAAGAGAGAGGAGGAAGAGAGAGGAGGAAGAGAGAGTAGGAGGAGAGAGGAGGTAGAGAGAGAAGGAAGTGAGAGGAGGAAGAGAGAGGAGTAAGAGAGAGTAGGAGGAGAGAGGAGGAAGGAGACAGGAGTAAGAGAGAGGAGGAAGAGAGAGGAGGAAGAGAGAGGAGGAGGAGAGAGAAGGAGGAGAGAGAAGGAAAGGAGAGGAGGAAGAGATAGGAGGAAGAGAGAGGAGGAAGATAGAGGAGAAGTGAGAGGAGGAAAGGAGTGAGGAGGAGAGAGAGGAGGAAGAGAGGAGGAAGATAGAGGAGGAAGAGAGAGGAGGAGAGAGATGAAGAGGAGAGATAAGGAAGAGAGAGGAGGAAGATAGAGGAGGAGTAGAGAGGAGGAGGAGAGAGAAGCAGAGAGAGGAGGAAGAGAGAAGAGGAGGAAACAGGAGGAAGAGAGAGGAGGAAGAGAGAGGAGGAAGAGAGAGGAGGAAGAGAGAGGAAGAGGAGAGAGGAGGAAGAGAGAGGAGGAAGAGAGAGAGGAAGAGAGAGGGAAGAGGAGAGAGAAGAAGAGAGAGGAGGAAGATAGAGGAGGAAATGAGAGGAGGAAGAGAGAGGAGAAAGAGGAGAGGAGGGAGAGAGAGGAAGAGGAGAGACGAGGAGGAGAGAGGAGAAGAGAGAGGAGGAGGAGAGAGGAGGAAGAGAGAGGAGGAGGAGAGAGGAGGAGTAGAGAGGAGGAGGAGAGAGAAGCTAGAGAGAGGAGGAAGAGAGAGGAGGAGGAAACAGGAGGAAGAGAGAGGAGGAAGAGAGAGGAGGAAGAGAGAGGAGGAAGAGAGAGGAAGAGGAGAGAGGAGGAAGAGAGAGGAGGAAGAGAGAGGAGGAAGAGAGAGGAAGAGGAGAGAGAAGGAAGAGAGAGGAGGAAGATAGAGGAGGAAATGAGAGGAGGAAGAGAGAGGAGAAAGAGAGAGGAGGGAGAGAGAGGAACAGGAGAGACGAGGAGGAGAGAGGAGGAAGAGAGAGGAGGAGGAGAGAGGAGGAAGAGAGAGGAGGAGGAGAGAGGAGGAAGAGACAGGAGGAATAGAGAGGAGGATGAGAGAGGAGAAGGAGAGAGGAGTAAGAGAAAGGAGGAATAGAGAGGAGGAAGAGAGAGGAGGAGGAGAGAGGAGGAAGAGACAGGAGAAGAGAGAGGAGGATTAGAGAGGAGAAGGAGAGAGGAGTAAGAGAAAGGAGGAATAGAGAGGAGGAAGAGAGAGCAGGAATAGAGTGGAAGAAGAGAGAGGAAGAGGAGAGAGAAGGAAGACAGAGGAGGAAGAGAGAGGAGGAGGAGAGAGGAGGAGGAGAGAGAAGGAAGAGAGAGGAGGAAGAGAGAGGAGGAAGAGAGAGGAGGAATAGAGAGTAGGAGGAGAGAGGAGGAGGAGAGAGAAGGAAGTGAGAGCACGAAGAGAGAGGACGAAGAGAGAGGAGGAAGAGACAGGAGGAAGAGAGAGGAGGAAGAGAGAGGAGGAAGAGACAGGAGGAAGAGAGAGGAAAAGGAGAGAGGAGGAAGAGAGAGGAGGAAGAGAGAGGAGGAAGAGAGAGGAGGAAGAAAATGAGGACGAGAGAGTTGGAATGGAGAGAAGGAATAGAGTGGAAGAGGAGAGAGGAAGAGGAGAGAGAAGGAAGACACAAGAGGAAGAGAGAGGAGGAGGAGAGAGGAGGAGGAGAGAGAAGGAAGAGAGAGGAGGAAGAGAGAGGAGGAACAGAGAGGAGGAAGAGAGAGGTGGAGGAGAGAGAAGGAAGAGAGAGGAGGAAGAGAGAGGACAAAGAGAGAGGAGGAAGAGAGAGGAGGAAGAGAGAGGAGGAAGAGAGAGGAGGAAGAGAGAGTAGGAGGAGAGAGGAGGTAGAGAGAGAAGGAAGTGAGAGGAGGAAGAGAGAGGAGTAAGAGAGAGTAGGAGGAGAGAGGAGAAGGAGACAGGAGTAAGAGAGAGGAGGAAGAGAGAGGAGGAAGAGAGAGGAGGAGGAGAGAGAAGGAGGAGAGAGAAGGAAAGGAGAGGAGGAAGAGATAGGAGGAAGAGAGAGGAGGAAGATAGAGGAGGAAGTGAGAGGAGGAAGAGTGAGGAGGAAGAGAGAGGAGGAAGAGAGGAGGAAGATAGAGGAGGAAGAGAGAGGAGGAAGAGAGATGAAGAGTAGAGAGAAGGAAGAGAGGAGGAAGAGAGAGGAGGAGTAGAGAGGAGGAGGAGAGAGAAGCAAGAGAGAGGAGGAAGAGAGAGGAGGAGGAAACAGGAGGAAGAGAGAGGAGAAGAGAGAGGAGGAAGAGAGAGGAGGAAGAGAGAGGAAGAGGAGAGAGGAGGAAGAGAGAGGAGGAAGAGAGAGGAGGAAGAGAGAGGAAGAGGAGAGAGAAGGAAGAGAGAGAGGAAGATAG